>JAANDH010000374.1:321364-409472 GCA_011799765.1 Nymphaea thermarum
ATATATATATATATATATATATATATATATATATATATATATATATATATATATATATATATATATATATATATATATATATATATATATATATATATATATATATATATATATATATATATATATATATAGCCAAGTGATTTTGGCAGATTACTAAAGTTTTAGAAACTGCTGCTGAAAAACGACTAAAATAATTGTTTCACCAAATTTTCCTCTCAAAAGATGGTATTTTATATCTAAAACTGATGAAAGTATGATTTCATTCACGTTTTAGCAATTTATGTGATAAGAGCAGCTCAACTTATATGAACTATTTTCTTGAACATAATAACTAGATAAAGGAAGCGTAAAGGCAGCACCATTTATTTGGCAAAATCTTCGTATTTAAGGTGCAGGGAGGAGGAGTTATTTTTATTTGTCAAAAGTAATACATTTGTTACTGACCTGTATATTTGGCTTATATAAAATAAGGCAGATTCACTGTCCACAACAGAATTATGGGACATTAACAATGTATTACTATTGCCAAACAGCCCCAAAGTGGCATCGGTTTCAATTTTAGATGAAACACCAAATCCCGATTCCATTTATGCCCTGTAGTGAAATTAAGAACAAGTTCAACGGTATCTCTTTATAGATCCAAACATATATTTCAATATATACATAATGCTTGATACACAATATCAAATAATTGAAACTTATTATTCTTATTTGTCACATTACAAGAATTTTACTATCCATTGGCCGTAAAAATTGTCAGCGAAGAGAGGAAAATGTCAGTACATATCTAATGCTTCACGGACGCTGTGTTTTCTATTGCAACAGTAGCAACTGCCATCATGAAAAAGTCATGCTAAATCAAACATGATCATGTTCAAATATTAACTAAACAAAGTTTTGTTCGAACGAATAACATCTCGTAAGACCCACAAACGCTAATTTTCACAACGACAAATACATGAACTTTCTCATGAAAATTGAGAATGATCGGAAAATTTTCCCTGTTTCCACACCATTCTTATGTATCAAACAAGCAAAACTAACATCTAACATCTTTTCTCCTTTTGAAGCCCCCGGCCAAGAAACACCTTCTCCGTTAAGAAAGACCGACCAACCTTGGTCGTGGTGGGCCAAACCCCAAAGAAAAAAATGGAGAAAAAGTTCCTACCTCCCTTTATATAAAAGAGAGACGAAAGGGGATGAAGTTAACAGGCAGGAGAGGGAAGGTGCTCTTTGTTACTCTTTTACTGCGTTAGTCATGGAACCCGTCCTCTTATCGCTCATTGTTATCTTCATTGCTACCGCCATCTTCCGCTGGTCTTGCATGTTCAGGAGAATCAGACGAAACCAAGAGGACCATACTGAGGTTGGGGAATCCTCTTCACCTCTCTTATCATCGGCATCATCGCTGAGGGAAGCAGGTGGCTTTGAGCATGATGTGTTTCTGAGCTTCAGGGGAGCAGACACTCGCAAGGGCTTCACCGGCCATCTCCATCAAGCACTGAAAGAGAAGGGCGTCATGACCTTCATCGATAGTGAGAAGCTGGAGAAGGGGCAGAAGGTGGAGGAGCTATTTGGGCACATCGAGAGATCCAAAATCTTTGTGCCCATCTTCTCTAAGGGCTATGCCAATTCACAGTGGTGCTTGAAGGAGATTGCGAAGATGGTAGAGTGTAGGAGACTCATCATACCGGTGTTCTTCGATGTGGAGCCGAGAGACGTCCGTCATCAAACTGGGCCATTTAGCTCTGCATTCAAAAGTTACAGTAAGAAGGGAAAAGTGGAGAGGGAGGAGGTGAGTAAATGGGGCGATGCTTTGGGAGAAGCGGGAAAAATCGCCGGCTACAATTTAGCCGACACTGAAGGGTAAGTAGCACCGATTCCTCTCATTGTATCGCTAGCTTGAAAAGTAGTTCGTGTTCTGCAATAGGAGCAATTTCAAGGAAAATGGTCGAACCCCAGCAAAACTTCTTTTTCTGAATCTTTAGATGAGTAGTTTGAGCTCATTTCACCCTTTTTTTTTTTATTTCAAGATAAAAACGAAACGTGTTATGTTACGTTTGATTTCCTATATATGTCGATTCGAGGGGATCTGAAATCTATAAATCCATATCAAACTGTGGTTTTCAAAACCATGCTTTAGTGAAAAGAAGTATGAATTTGAGATTCAATTGAGATTCCCCGTGATTTGAAGACCGCAATCGAAGGGTCCATATTTTTGCACGATGACTCTCACCATCCGAGTCACAAAGCTGTCACTTAGATGGTTAAAAAAAAAAAATATGAACCAATACTAATAGATGAAAATGGTCATCTCTGTTAACTATCTAACATATGGAAATAGCAGTTTTAACAATGATTTATGTTCTTTTAAATTTTATCCATCTGGCAACTTTTCAGCAGATGGTAGTATTGACTCATATATATATATATATATATATATATATATATATATGTATATATATATATATGATCACTCTTGCTATTTAGAGTCATCAAGCCGAAACATCACAATGAACTGTGGAAAGCAAAACCATGTGGAAAACGTGTGAACTAGTACTAATTGACGAAAATATATATCACCTTTGCCTTTTTGCTTCGAAGTTTTGTTTGAGAATCCGGACCTCAAGGCCAAATGCATGTGAAGAAAATGGAAATAAATAACTGACGTATAAAATCTTAATGATGCTAAACACATCTATACAAATTTATTGAAATATTTGAAATTCATAGATACAACCTAATCAAACATAAGTTAACCAATTGCAAAGTGGGGGCCGGTTTCTCCGACCTATATTTTATCTCTTATCCGATCCTTTTTTTCTTAATAATCCAAGTCCAAATTTTCAAGTGACTGGTGGAGACCCGCTACCCGGTTGAAAGCTGAACTCGAGGAACTGTTTCGGTGACCCCTTGTTTATATATATATATATATATATATATATATATATATATATATATAGTGAGAAGAGGCTGATAAGAAGTAACAAATATGGGAATATCTCATTTGAATGTGATTATAATTTTCTTCTGACCTTCTTGGCAGACATAGGCAAAGCTCATCCAACTCATTGTGAAGAGGGTTTTAACTGAAGTAAATAGGACTCCCCTGTTTATAGCCGGACATCCAGCAGGACTTAATTCTCGCATTGCAGATCTGATGGAAGTGCTAGATATCAAAGCCCAAGACGATGTCATAATGGTTGGTATACACGGAATGGGTGGCATCGGCAAGACAACTCTTGCGAAGGCTGTCTACAACCAAATCTCTTCTTGTTTCGATGCTTGCAGTTTCCTTTCTAACGTCAGAGAAGCAGCAGAACAATCCTCGGGACTCATTTCCCTCCAAAAACAGTTGCTTCATGATGTTTTCAATGATGAAAATGTGAAAGTGAGCGACACCAGTGATGGAATTGGCATCATTAAGCGACGAATTTGGAGCAAGAAAGTTCTGCTGGTACTTGACGACGTAAGTGATGAATCACAACTCAAAGCATTGGCTTGGGAACGAGATTGGTTTTGCGCGGGATCAAGAATCATCGTTACTACTAGAGATAAACGGGTGTTGAGAGCACCAAGAATGAAACAAAATGAAGTGTATGAGCTTAAGGTACTAGATGCTACCCAATCGCTTCAGCTTTTTTGTTGGCATGCATTTGGGAAAGAAGAGGCAGATGAGGAATTTGAAGAGCTTTCAAAAGGAGTTGCATCTACTGCTGCAGGGCTGCCATTAGCACTAGAAATATTCGGATCACATTTCTTTGATCTGAAAACAGCTAAACAATGGAGAGTTATGTTGGAAAGGTTGAAGGAAGATCAAGATAAAGATATTCATGAGAGGCTAAAGATAAGTTACGATGCACTTGAAGAAAAAGTAAAAAAAGTATTTTTGGACATAGCTTGTTTTTTTGTTGGGAAAGGAACAAAGCTTCCTACTCTCATGTGGGAAGCTTGTAGGTTCTACCCGGACATAACAATCAAAGTCTTAATGCATAAGTCTCTGGTCAGTATAAACGATGAAACTAATGAGTTTGAAATGCACGACCATGTTCGAGAAATGGGAAGAAAAATTGTGGAAGACGAGAGGCTTTCGAATCCAGGGATGTGCAGCAGCAGGTAGTGGAAGGATGATGAGACACTAGATGTACTTCAAAGCAAGAGAGTAAGAACCTATCTCTTCAATTATTATTATTATTTATTATTATTGTTGTTGTTGTTGTTGTTGTTATTGTTTTTAGCAGTGTCACCGTTAACCTTGTTATGATTTAGCTGTCAGTTTGGTCTGAAAATAAAACTGGTCGGCCCATCAAACCAGGGTAACTGCTATCTTCATACTTCTCTCTATAATGGAAACTGATTAACTTAGATCTTTCAATCAAATTTGAATTGCAGGGAACAAAAAATATTGAAGCCATCAGACTACAAAAATATGATGATCTTCTTTTCCTTGCTATGCCTGATCTTACAAGTGCATTAGGGCTTTTGGATGAGATGGAATCGTCGATGGAATCTATATGTCCGGAAACAGGAAACGTCGAAGACATCTGCCCCCAACAATGTGAAGATCTTAGCCTTCCCATGCTTGATCCTGCAAGTGCGTTGGGGCATTTGCACACAGAGTGTTTTGAAGCGATGTCTCAACTTAGATTGCTGCACTTGGGGAACGTAACATTCAAAGGTGGATATGAACATTTTCCCAGGACGCTCAGATGGTTGATATGGAGTCCAAGAGACTTGGAGTCATTGCCTGAGACACTTCATCTTGAGAACATCGTTGTTCTTGACTTGTCTTGGAGTTATATAACTCAATTATGGGGCCAGCAAGCACCTAGAGGGATCAAGGTAAAATCATGCAAACATTTTTGGTATATGCCAATTTCAAACTTTTATTTATTTATTTATTCTATTTTATCTGTAATAAGCTTTCCTTTAATTTCTAGAGTTTCTAACACGTGACAGAAGTGAGGTTGATGTAGTTGGCTCGATGCAGGTCCGTACAAAACCATAAATTTAAGATCTATGGGGGTGTTTGATAGTCTCAGATTTGAGAATCTTAAAAACTTGAAAACCATAAATTTAAGATCGGACCTTCTCCCTCCAATCTTAAATCCGACTGTTTCTCAATGTGAATAAGTAAATGAAGGATTTTAATTGTAGATCTTAGGTTTGGCCTAAGATCTTTACTTTGATGAATCATGGATTTTACCATTAATCTTTGTCATATCAGTAAAATCATGCCACATTGTATCCATGGATTTTAAATCCGAGGATCTCAAATCATGTCACATTATATCAGTAAATTTTTTTTCCTTTTCTTGTAGGTCTTTAACAAATTAAAAGTCTTAAATCTCAGAGAATGTAGGAGTCTCACCATGTGTCCAGATTTTAGGAGCATGCCACATTTAGAGGAATTGGATTTTGAATATTGTATAAAGATGAGTGAACTTCATCCATCTATTGGGCATCTCAAGAGCTTGGGTCTGTTGGATTTGAGCCACTGCGAATCACTGAAGGAATTGCCTGAAGCTATTGGACGTCTTAAGATCTTGACTAACTTGTTTTTGAGACACTGCGAATCACTAATGGAGCTGCCTCAAGAAATCTGTCGATTGTCCTCCCTTGAGACACTTGACCTTGAGAATTGCAATAAAATATCAACTTTGCCGTCACATTTGGGGGATTTGAAATCATTAAGAAAGCTCTACCTTGATAGCACCAGCATAACAACTCTGCCTGAATCCGTGGGACGGATGAAGCAACTGAACTTGCTGTCTCTAGAGAATTGTGACTCCCTAAAAGAGGTACCTGAATGCATTTGTTCATTGCTCAATCTTGAAGAACTATACGCTCAAGGATGTATCTCCCTTGCATCCTTTCCTGACTCTCTTGGCAACTTGAGGCGCTTGAGGAAGCTTGATTTGAGTGGCACAGATATTGAAGAGTTGTCGGACTCCATTGTGTTACTAGAGAAGCTTGAGCTCCTATCAGTTGCTCGTTGTGGACGGCTCAAGTTCTTGCCAGCTTCTGCTTCTGTTGGATCCATGCTGTTGAAGAGCGACGGAGTGTCATCAGCAAGTGGTGACAGAGAAAACTTCAGACAATCTTCAGTTGGAGTTCCTTCAAATAGACAAGACTACTCTCTCCTTCAGTTTCCCTCTTCCCTCACTGAACTCTATGCAACAGGTTGTTATGAATTGGAAATGGTAGCAGATTTCTCAAATGCAGAGAGAATGCGGGAATTGGATCTAAGCGGCTGCCAAAAGCTTGTGGACATTCCCGGGGTTGAGCAGTTGAAATGGTTAAGCAGCCTGAAGCTTGCAGGATGTAGAAGCATTTCCGACTCATTGAGGAAAAGACTTGAGGTAATTATCAAGTGTCGTCTTAACGAATATGTTTTACATCATGAACGCTTCCAGAAATATCCTTTTACTCTGTTTTTCAGGACGCAAACTTTGAACGCTTGACTGACTTCTCCATCTCTGGATTCTTAAACGCTGCCGAGTCGTCAGGTGCACCACGGCTTCTCACTTTCAGCTTTCTTCCCAAGCGGTTCAAGAGTGGCAGCTTGTACTTGAAACTAAGTGAAACCGGCCATGATAGCGTCCTTGGTGGTATAGGCATTGCCAGATTCACAACAGCAGATGGCTGCGAGTTGCTGTTTAAAACTTCATTTCAGGGGAAAGTGTGGCGACGTTTTGATGATTCCGGTAGAGTCCCCATAGTGAAGCTTGGAGAGTATGGCAAGATGATGATGAATGGAGGAGGATTTGTGGGGAATGATGGTCACAGTAGGTCGAGGATGGTAATGTGTGTGATAATCGATGGCTGCCTCCTGCTCGATGGTTATCTCAGGAGTACTACCAACGATGATGCGTGTGGTGATATAGCTTTTGATTCATGTGATATCACTTCCATTGCCAATATCAGGGTGAATTTCGGTGGACCATTACATTATTATGAAGGCCCAGCTACTGTCCTCTCTATAGATTTCAGTTGATCGTGACTCGTGAGCAAACCAAATTACTCATTTACTTCGGCTATTGACTTTGCTTCATTTTTTGAGGGAAGAACCAGGCACAACTTTTTGTCAATCCATCGACTCTTTTCTTTCTTTCTCATATAATAGCGATCTCTCTCTCTCGGACAAATTGTATAAGCTGGTTGGGTTTGCATGGGTATAAAGACAGTGCCATCTTCAGCTAGGCTCCACACTCCACCCCATTGGCCTGGGCAGAGGTAGGGGATAGCTAGAAGCCCTGGCTTTTCTTTTGATTTTTAAAATATTTAAACATTTTTATGTAAATTTCAAAAGTTTTAGTTTAACCTATATAAAAAAAATTAAAATTTCTATTTCGGTATTTGGTTCGATCCCTGCATTGAAAAATTCATGGTTCTACCCTTGGCTAACAATGGCATAAATCAATATGGGGACGTGGGGCGCAACCAGCTTAGGAGCACTTTCTTTGGAGGCCTTACATGTGCTGTGCAGATGGATACGGATCAAATGCTTCGCTTTTGCGTATCCATGAAGCCATTTTCTTTTAAATTCCAGCATGTCCAATGTCCATATATTTTCAAAGCTGCATGTAAACATATCACTACTGGTTTTGATTCGATTAAAAGGTCAGCATATCATTACCGGTTTAATTGATTCAGATTAAAAAGTCAAATTCAGATTCAGATGTCGATATACGATCAGATTTAGATTGGATATTTGGGATTGGAATATGATATAAGGTTTTCTTTAGTTCATATTTGAATTCTAATTAGACTTTAAACGTACTAACGTCTGAAGAATATATCCTATTCAAACTTGATCCACATTTTCATTCCTAACCCCCGCTATGATCAATTAGCAAAGCACCTGCGTGGGGTTGCCCTATTTAATGCACAAAATGGTAATTACAAATGTTCTACCGAGTCTGATTACACCAAAAAGAAAAGCCCAAAATTGGACAGGTTAATCGAAAGGTCATCAGATTTAGTTAGAATTTTATATCCTTAAAAGGATGGCTTTACATGTTTCTGATTCCGTCCACAGTTGAAACTAATGGTAGTTGGCATTGAATTTTCAAAGTCTGTGATATGTCAATTGTTACTGACAACATAATACTTGAATGCTTACTTGTTACTTGTGATACAGCAGAAGGATAAGTCGCTGATTCTGGAGTGATGTTCTTATGAGACAGCTCACAGCTTCATTTAAGATTTAGCTAACCAAAAGTCGAACTTCTTCCTTGAAACTAATTTCATAATTGACTCTCAAACCAAAACATGCATCACATTGGACCCGAAAATAAAAGGTCTAATATCAGTATCTTGCTCTACGGTTAACAAGCATTGAGCAAATGATTTAGCACTTATCAAAGCAGTTCGGCCGCTGTCCCTTCGTTTCAAATCAATCACTCATAGAGGGCACCACAAGGGAGAACCAAAAGAAAATCCAAACTGAGGCCCAAAAACCAAACAGGGGAAAGGGAAAAAAGCAAAACAACAAGAGGAAGAGGAAGGAAGGTGGGAAGAAGATAAGCAGCATATTTTTTACACAAAGTAGCTAAATGCACAAAAAATCGAAGAGAGTGAAAAACCTTTGAATAATAGGAATTATATACATGAGAGTAAATATTATAAAAATACATAAATTGACCAGTGTGGGTCTTTTTTTCATGATTTTTTACTTTCCTTGTAAATCTTTATTATTTAAACATAAATTGAACTTCTATTTTTTTATTTTTTCTGACCCATAAATGACACCAATTGATTTGACCGAGCCAATCCTCCCAGTCTTGTTTGATGAATCAATTAATCCATGTTGCTTGCCTAAGACCAATTTATAAGTTACCTGTCTTTTAAAGTTAACCTGAAAAAATAGAGTGCCTATTAGCCCCTAAGCCCCTAAGTCCTAACGTTTTCAATGAAAATAGAAAAAAAAAATTTTAAAAAATGGTCGACACGTTTTTTAAGTTTTGTTGTTTTCAAACCAAAAGCCTAATAGGTATCAATACTTTTCAAACAAAGGATCTCACATGATTCCGAGAGCCATATTGAAAGAAATGGACTCTTTTGCAAAGAATTCATGCAAGCCAGGCAGCTATTTGCTCGACTAAAACCGACTCCCTGATTAACAATAGGACTTGCATGACTTCTCCAAATTTCCCTTCTAGATGATATACACGCAGGGGAAGAACTAGGGGTTTTTTTGTTGAAGGGGCCTAACTATAGTTTCAAAACTTTAACAGGGTCCTAAATATAATTTTTCAAATTCTTGATATAGGTTAAACTAAAAGTTTTAAAATTTACAAGTAAAATTTTTTATTTTCTACAAATTTGAGGGGGGTCCATGACCCCCGCTGCCACCCCTACCTACGCCCCTATTGGTAGGGGTTTTCCCCTTAATTGCAAAAAGAAAGAATGGTTTCTTGATATCATATATTGACATTCATATTTTTCACCTCAAACTGTCTTCTTTTCTTAAAAGGTTATTTGTCAACTGTAAACACTGTTATTGTCCTACGAAATTGTTCCAAAAAATGAAGCAGATTCACTGGGCTCTTGTCATTCATGACAAGTCAACATGGTAGATGGATTGATTGCATCTTTGGGACACACCAATTTATTAGCAAGGAAGGGAAAGATGATAATTTGATTCTCCTCTTTCTCATTCTTCATCGCAGGTCAACATGGTAGATGAATTGATTGTATATTTGGGAAGACCCATTTGTTAGCAATAAAAAAAAAAAATTGATCTGATCATCCTCTTCCTCATCGATCATTCATGGCAGGTCAACGTGGTAGATGGACTGATTGCATCTTTGGGAAGGTCCATTTCTTAGCATGGTAGATGTATCGATTGTATCTTTCGGAAGACCCATTTATTAGCAAGAAAGAAGATGATGATTTGGTTCTCCTCTTCCTCATCATTCATGGTGGGTCACATGGTAGATGGATTGATTGGATCTTTGGGAAGACCCATTTATTGTTAGCAAGGAAGAAGAAGATGAGTGATGCAATGTTGTTCCATCCACCATCTTGATCAGCCATGAATGAGGAGAATCGATTGACCCATCTACAAAACACATTTGCTCCGTCAAACATTTTGAGTTATATATATATATATATATATATATAGTCCAACTATTTTGAGCTTGGTAAAATCACGGCTGCCCAATGTACAATTACCGGATGTAATTAAACATACCGCCCGATGCATTGTAACAAGGGTGTGCTGCGAGAGGCTGCAAGATTTTTTGATGCAACCTACATGGTGAACTAACAAAGAGAGTTCAATTTTGCAGTGTTTTCCTTTTTTGGCTCCTTTTTGCATCTGGTCATATTTATAGACTTGATGTAAATAATTTGTCTATTAAAATAAAATATTGGTCATCTAATTATGACAGATAAGTTGACGTTTAAAGAACTTTAAAAAACAATGCTTTACAAGTTCGTATATCCTTATGTCTTAGAAATCCACTTCTTTTTTTGCTTTGTTAAAAGTTGATTCGAGAGTTTATGTCCAACAAATTAGATTAAGGACCACGATGAATATATGTAGGTTTTTTTATATATCTGCATGTATTTCATACAAGTTTTGTACAACAGCGAGAAAATGATACTGAAAGGATAATCTTTTGCATCTGACCATACGATTTAGATATAACTTGATCTTGATACATCTTGCATTTGAACATACGATAATAGGATAATCTTTTTGCCAGCATGGTTTGATTGGTACGATATATATATATTTTTTAAGGACTCTAATGTGAGATAGATTCCAACACTTACAACATGAAATACGTTCTTTTGAGTTTGATTCATCAAAACACATTTGCTCCGTAGAGCATTTTTCGATGAAGCCCATGAACACAGTGGAACAAATTATTCTACTAGTCTGTCAATCCCGGCGACTTTTTGTTCCATTTTTAAAGACAGAGAAGGCGTGTTCCGACACTTTTCTCCTATCGATTTAGTGCTGAGGATTTCCCACTTTTATATGTGTGTGTACATGTGTGTGTGTGCTTCTAGTAGCCCAATTCCTATCTATTTCATGATTGAAACTGCAACATTTTTTTTTCATAGTTTTGAGCTTTTCATTTTTAAGCAAATCATATATCTCACACAAGTAGACTTTTTAATGGCTCTAAAAGACAAACACTGTAAAAAAATGTCTGCATATGATTCACTTACACGAAAGCACACTGTTGTTAGTGGGCACTTTTTCTCAGTAGAGATCTGATATATAACAATGTTAATCAAATAATTGATTCCAGAGTATTTCAATAATGGCATTGTCGATTAGAAGACCCACGCCGGAGTATTTCAATAATGGCCCCATCTCAGGCAAAGGCCAGTGCATGGGGCACACCAGAATTTGCTTTCATGGGTAATTTCCACGAAGGATTATTTATTAACTAAATTCAGAATAAACCAATTGTTCTCTGAACATATTATGCAAAGAAACTCTAGAATTTATAGGAAGTTAGACTTCCTGAAAACACCCTGCTCTAGGATTGGCCTCCTACCTTTACAAATCAAAGCCAAGCATACAAAGAATAAAGAATGCACAATCAGCTCCCTACACAGACAGGAGAGCAGTAGCAACTATGGCGGGAGTAGAAACTTTCCCCATTGAGAACAAATAACAAAACCGAAAAAGCCCAAAACTCTCTTGCCAATAGCTGTGGCTTTCTAAGGCAGCTTGTAACCAATGGGTCCTAAGTTCACGCAAGTTCCAAAGCAACTCAGAACCCCAAGAGCAGGAGTGAGGAAGGACCTCTTGAGGGTATATCCTCCGTGGCACTCCTCCTCCGTCAGGTCCTTAATTAATAAAGAACAGGTTCGTGTATTTTCAATAGTATTGATTTATAAAACTTCAATTTTTCTTTTAAAGTTTCCCCATATTTAAGATCAGAAACAGTTTTTCTTCATAAAATTAATGTCAAATGTTAACCTTAAATGCTTAAATAAAATGGGGAGGTTTTTCAATGCAATAACATTGTAGAGTATAGAAGAGCCTTAAAATAACAACGCCCTTAGATATGGTAGAAAGATAAGCATTACTTCCACTTCGACCTCAATGAAGTTAACTCCTCTGGTGCTTCGGGTTGCTTTCCTTTAGACATCACTCTTGACCAAATTTGATGAATCCAAATAAAGCTTAGACAAAATACAAGCGGTGGTGAATGGACTTCGAGGAAGAAGGCAAAGCTAACATGTGCTGGCCAAAGAAATATCCAAGTGCTAAATCTGGTCCAAAATGGTGACATCGGAGTTGTTGGATGATTACAGTCGCGATCTGGACCGGACGTGAGGAATGGATTTCGAGGAAGAAGGCAAAGCTAGAATGCGCTGGCCAAATAAATAGCAAAGTGCTAAATATGGTCCAAAATACGGAGTTAGATGAATACAATCAGGAGTTAGATGAATACAATCACGTTATGGACCTGACGTGTGGAGAGGAAGAAAAAGGAAAGAAGGACATTTTGGAAATTTATTGAAAATATCCTTCATAATCTTTTTTTATTTTTTTCATTTTCAATTTTGTCTTTATAAAAAAATTTCTTTTTTAATGTGAATTTAAAGATATTTTAATCATTAACTATATTGATGCACGAAAATCAAACATATACTGAATGAGAATTGGAAAAGAGGGCTCCTTTAACACTTTTTAAAGTACACCATTTTTAGGTGTTGAGAGGGAGAGAGTTTTCCTGGTGCTCAGTCTTAAATGAAATATACTGAATCTCTCTGTTAATATAGCTTATGCAAATTAGGTGATATCAAAATTTGTAGTTTTAAAAGCAATATTGGTATGTATTACTTTTCAAAGAGTACAAAAACTAAAAATTTACCACAATAAACTCAGACTATTATTTGATAATTTAAAAAGCAATAACTTTGTTTTCACTCGAGCTTTTACATGAAAGAAGGGCAGATTTTCACAACAAAGGAGAACATAAGCTCTTGAAGTTTAGTGAATCTTTGGACATGAAATTAACGCACTGATGCAGATAATCTTCTAAAAAGTGACTGGAAAAAAGAAAAAAGATATAAGATCGTCAACATCGGAGTTGGATCAATAGAGTCGCGATCTGGACCTGACGTGAGGAATGGACTTCGAGGAAGAAGGCAAAGCTAGCATTTGCTGGCCAAATAAATATCCAAGTGCTAATTGTGGTCCAAAATACTGATATCAGAATTAGATGAATACAGTCGCGATATGGACTTGACGTGAGCAATGGACTTTGAGGAAGAAGGCAAAGCTAGAATGTGCTGGCCAAATAAATAACAAAGTGCTAAATGTGGTCCAAAATACTGATATGGGAGTTAGATGAATACAGCCGTGACATGGACCTGATGTGGGGAGAGGAAGAAAAAGGAAAGAAGGCCATTTTGGTAATTTATTGAAAAAATATCCTTCATATTCTTTTCTTATTTTTTTCATTTTCAATTTTGTCTTTATAAAAAATTTTCGTTTTTAATGTGAATTAAAGATATTTAAATCATTAACTGTATTGATGCACGAAAATCAAACTCCAATGTGACCAGATAACCAGAATGGGAAAAGAGGGCTCCTTTTTAACACTTTTGGTACCATTTTTAGGTGGTGAGAGGGAGAGGGTTTTCTTGGTGCTCAGTCTTATATGAAAATATGAAATGTGCTGAATCTTTCTCTTGAATATAGCTTATGAATCCTGTGTTTCATATATATATATATATATATATATATATATATATATATATATATATATATATATATATATATATATATATAAAATAAAAAACACTTAAATATATTATAAGGATAAATCAATGATAGTGAGGTGAACTTCGGCGAAGTTTCCGGTGTTTTCTTTTCCACAGCACTTTTGACTAAAACAAATTTTCCACAGCAGTTTTGCCTAACACCAATGAAAGAGTACCAATAGCACACTTATCTTGACATTTTAAGAACATTTTTCTGAGAGATGTTCAAATGTCTGAAAGGAGCTCAGCGGGTCTCGTCAGGAAGGCACTTCAAACTAAATGCTCTTAGCTCTAAAAATAAAAGCAGCACTTAAAAAAGTTAAGAAGAATCTATTTTACAAGGAAATATACCATAAAGCAAATTTGGCCCTAAAGAAAAGCCAACTGCTGCGGAAGCCAAACCAAGTTGCCCCGTAATCAATTTATGCCTATGAAACATATTTGCAAAGAAGCTTTCTCTTTCAATATAGCATATGCAAATTAGGTGATATTAAAATTTGTAGTTTGTAAAGCAATATTGGTGCATATTGCCATTTCAAAATGTATCAAAACCTAAAAATTTACCACAATAAACCAAGACTATTGTTGGATAATTTAAAATGCATCAACTTTGTCTTCCGGTCTACATGAAAAAGGGCAGATTTTGATTAAAAAAAAGGAGAACATAAATTCTTGTCGTTTGGGAGATCTTTGGACATAAAATTAACACACTAATAAAGTTAATCTTCTAAAAAATGACTGAAAGAAAAAACACATATATAGGAGCATCAACCGAAAGCTCTGAACCAAATTCACCTCTTCAGAAGAAAAGTATAGTGTAAAGCTATGACGACTACGGATAAGCGATGTTATCCTTGACGAGAGCTGCAGAACTTAGAATGTTATTTTCTTTAAAAAATGTGTGGCCTATATCACAGTCAAGAGAAGAGTAGGCAAAAGATAAGATTGGCAGCACCATTTCATGAACATTTCCCAGCATTAGCAAGCCTTAGCCGGACGAGACATGCAAGTGGGCACTAGAATGAAGGGTTGTCATATTTACGGTGGGCCCTCGAACACATCGCTTTTCCGGCTACTTATTAGCTTTTCTCTCTCTGACAGAGGAAGGGAATCGTAATCATATACAAATAATTTTACAAAAAACTTTTAGTTTGAAAGAAAGTCAGGGGTGTCTTGAGGACGAAGCGTCCTCCAAAGTAATCGAAGTTTCCATCACCTTCAAGAGGGTTTCCTGCATAGATAAATGGACTTGAAGTTCCGCTACATCTCTCCCATCTCTCTACACCAACACACATTCAGACAATCTCCATCTCCCTTCTTTGTCTTCACCCACCAGCTGATGATTCAACGAGCATCACTGTGAGGATCAAAACATTGTGTTGATTATACCATGGAGGTATGAAAAAGCACTTTCTTAATACTTCCATTACACCATTTTTAGGCGTCGAGGGGGAGTGATCAGAGAGAGTTCTTATACGAACGGGTGGAACCTTTTCACACTTTTGCAGCATCGATCTTTGGCAGGGTCTTATGGAAAGGCCACGGTCACCAAGATATTTCGAGAGGCTTGATTATGAGGGCGATGAAGCTGAGGCTTCTTCACGGCATTCATCATCCTCATCACCGGTGAGGAAAGATGGGTTTGAGTATGACGTATTTCTGAGCTTTAGGGGAGCAGACACTCGCAACGGCTTCACCGGCCACCTCTGTTCTTTTTTACAATCTAAGGGCATCACCGTTTTCATCGACAGTGAAAACTTGGAGAAGGGGCAGAAGGTGAAGGATCTGTTTGAATCCATCGAGAGATCCAAAATCTTTGTGCCCATCTTCTCCAAAGGCTATGCGCATTCAAGATGGTGTTTAATGGAAATAGCCAAGATTGTAGACTGCAAAAGGCTCATCATACCGGTGTTCTTTGATGTGGAGCCAGGAGACGTCCGCCATCAAACTGGCCCTTTTGCACTTGCATTTAGAAGACACCTTACAAATAAGAAAATAGACAAGGAGGAGGTGAGTAGATGGACTGCTGCCTTGACAGGAGCGGGGGAAGTCTCAGGTTATACATTAGCCGGCACTGAAGGGTAAGCAACTTCATTTTTACCCTGCAGTTTCTCTTTATGTACTGCTAAATTTTGCAAACTGTAAAACTCAACCTTCTCTCTTTTACACCATAGTTCAGGAATTAAGCTAGTTGGGCCTCAAAGAAAAACGATATATATATATATATATATATATATATATATATATATATATATATATATATATATATATATATATATATATATATATATATATATATATATATATATATATATATATTTTATAAAAGCATATACATTTTAGACTTTTAACATCTTTAAATTCTTCCTTTATCCTCTAAACTCTCTCTCTCTCTCTCTCTATATATATATATATATATATATATATATATATATATATATATATTATATTGAATATATTTATGTCATTTGATCGGGTCAAAGCGCTCAAATTTAGGGATCTGAATTTAAATTATATAGTTGAATGTGACAAAAGTGTATCCCCTTTCATTTACTTTCTCTTGTCAACTGTGCAGAAAAACCATCAACTATTCTAGGCCCAAAACACATGTTTTTTTTGTCAAGGAATGAAAACAGATGATTACTATATGTTGTTTTGAATACATCTGTGTCATTTGATAAGGTCAAAGCACTCAGATTTGAAGATCTGAATTACAATTAAATAGTTCAATGTGGCAAAAATGTATCCCCTTTAGTTTACTCTCTCTAGCCAACTGTGCATCTATGCCCATATTTAGCAAGGTATGAATTGCTTTAGAAATCATGTATTTTATTTTTTGTCCTAATTAAGATTTATATGCTATTGATTATAAGGAGTTTATATGTAAGTTTTGAGTTTGTATTTTTTTGGTTTTCTCGTAGAAACGAGGCAAAGCTCGTTCGGCTCATTGTGAAGAGGATTCTCAATGAAGTGAACAAGACTTCTCTCCTGGTAGCTAAACATCCAGTAGGACTCGATTCGCGCATTGCAGATGTGTTGGAAATGTTAGATGTAGATGATAATAATGTCAGAATGGTTGGGATCCATGGAATGGGTGGCATCGGCAAGACAACACTTGCAAAGGCAGTCTACAACCAAATCTATACTCGTTTTGATGCTTCTAGTTTCATTTCAAACGTTAGAGAAGATGCAAAAGACCTTGTTTCCCTCCAAGAAAATCTACTTCGTGATTTTTTCAATGATGAAAATGTTAATGTAAGCAGCATTGACCAAGGAATTGAAATAATTAAAAATCGAATTCGCAGTAAAAAGGTTCTGCTGGTTCTTGATGATGTTGATAAAAAATTACAACTCGATGCACTAGCCGGCAGCCTAGATTGGTTTTGCTTAGGGTCAAGAATCATCGTCACTACCAGAGACAAGCAGGTATTGAGGGCACAACGAATGAACCTGTATCAGCCTAAGGAGCTAGATGGTACCCAATCAATTCAGCTTTTCAGTTGGCATGCATTTGGAAAAAAGGATCCTGATCCCAAATTTGCGGAGTTATCCAATGAAGTTGCATCTGCTGGTGCTGGGCTGCCATTAGCCTTGACAATATTCGGATCACTTTTCTTTGATCTGGAAACAGTTGAAGAATGGAGAGAGAAGCTTCAAAAGTTACAGGAAGATCAGGACGAAGGTATTCATGTAAGATTGAAGATAAGTTTTGATGCACTTGATGAAAAGGAAAAGAAAGTATTTTTAGACATAGCGTGTTTTTTTCTTGAAGAAGAAAATATAGAGCTCCCTTTGCTCATGTGGGAAGGTTGTAAGTTCTTCCCAAACACAACAGTCAAAGTCCTAAGGCACAAGTCTCTCATCAATATAAATGATGACACTGGAAAGTTTGAAATGCATGACCTTATAAGGGACATGGGAAGAAAAATCATCCAAGACAGCAGGAGCAGATTGTGGAAGGATGATGAGACACTAGATGTATTACAGACCAAGAAGGTAAGATTCTTCCTTATGCCTGTCCATACAAGAAACTAGTTAGTAAAATCTTGATGTGCCTTGGTATGAAAACTATAGTTTCCATAACTAGTCTACTTGGGGAGGTCATGTCTCTGATTTTGAAATGTAAAAATTCACATCTCTCATTCTAAAACCAATCCATTTCCTTTAATTGTCTATCACATTTGAATTGCAGGGAACAGAAAATATTGAGTCAATTCAACTCAACGCGGGTTCATATGAGAAACCTATGTATGTTGAAGCGGAGTCTTTTGTGGCAATGTCTGAACTTAGAATGCTCCGGTTGGGGAAATATGTACAATTGAAAGGTGAATTTGAACATTTTCCTAAGGAGCTCAGATGGTTGCAATGGTGTATTGAAGGACACTTGGATTCATTGCCTGATGGCCTTAATCTTGAGAACATTGTCATTCTTGACTTATCATACAGCATGATAACTCAACTTTGGAATCCACAATTGACCAAGGTAAATGGAAAGCTTTTAGGTATACACGCTTTGTCATGTTTACATGATTGATGCAAATCCCTTACGCTCTTATGATGCTAAGAAACGCACATCGTGCATGCAGTTATCAATTTGTTGACTTTAAGTTGATGCAATGATTTTTTTTTCTTTCATGGCATTTCCTCTGACAAGAAAGTTTTTCTTTTATTTTTTTAGGTCTTTGGGAAAATGAAAGTCCTAAAGCTCTCCCATTGTGGGAACCTCACCATTTGTCCAGATTTTACAAGCATGCCGCAACTACAGAAATTGGATTTTAGTAGTTGCACTAAGATGAGTGAACTTCATCCATCTATTGGGCTTCTCGAGAGCTTGACTCATTTGTCTTTACGTCACTGTCCATTGGTAAAGCGAGTGCCTCAAGAGATTTGGCAGTTGCCCTCACTCGAAGAGCTTGACCTCACATATTGATCCCGAAATTACAACTTTGCCATCACAAATGGAGGATCCAAAGTCATTGAAGAAGGTGTTGCTTGGCAAATTAAAAGTCTTGAATTTTAGTTACTGTTCTAACCTCACCATCTGTCTAGATTTTACGAGCATGTTGCATCTACAAAAATTGAATTTTGCTGGTTGCGAGAAGATGAGTGAACTTCATCCATCTATTGAGCTTCTCAAGAGCTTGATTGACTTGAATTTGCTTTATTGCCCAATCACTAAAAGAACTGCCTCCAGAAAATCGGCAATTGACCTCACTCAAAATGCTTAACCTCAGTGATTGTGCTAGAATTATTGCTTCGCCATCACAACTGGGGAATTCTATGTCATTGGCTTGCTTGTCTTTGTGGGGCAGCGAATCATTGATGGAACTGCCTGAAGCAATCTGTCAGTTGACCTCACTCAAGAAGCTTATCATTTACCATATTGAACAATTAGAAATCATCCCACATGTCTCAAGGCTAAAGGGATGACAGCAATTGGATCTAAGGTACTGCAGAAGGCTTGTCAATGTTCTTGGCATTCAGGTAAACAAATTATGGCATGCCACTCCCCCCATCAACTGATTTCCACTCTCTTAGCAAGGGCAACTTTTGAAATTTATCAAATTAGTGGTAACTCAAAATTTCAGAACTCCAATGCAGCCCACCAGGGAAAGTGATATCTCTATTTCTTTCTCGATATAATAGGTCGGTGTTTGGCTTTAGACACAATGTGAGTGTTTCATGGATCTACCCTAAAATAAGAACAGATTCATAGGACACTTGCTTAAGAGTTTCACAAATCTAGGTAGATTTATTAAACCTTGTGTAGCGTTCCTAATGCCAAACAGCCCATAAGAGATCGTTTAGCAATAGTAACATATGTTAGTATCCCTTGAATGTGCCTCAAAAAATGAAGCAAATTCAAAAAACATTATAACACAATGTGTTTCATAAATCCACCATTTTTTTTTATACATTTATGAAACAATGACAATGTATTACTGTTGCCAAACAGTGCCTAAGTATACAAATTTTTACAAGCCTCAACACTAAAAACGTTGCCAGCAATATATTAAAGTAAATCTTACGGATGGAGATATAATTTATTTATGATCCGCAAGACTTTAAATGACAATTGTATATATATATATATATTTTCATTTTCCCAACATAAGCAGTAATTCAATTACATTCTTGACTTATTTGAAGTTGAGAGCCTTAATTAGTGGATGCAGCTGAGGCAGGTGATTGGTGCTTCATTATTGTACATTGTCATTTTATTCTTACAAAATGCATGTTTTTTCTCTTCTTGGGCATAGGACGTTGACAAATTGGAAGAACTAGAACTCTATAATTGTGAAAACCTCATCAGATGTCCAATCTTTTTGAGCAATATGACATACTTAAAGAGATTGGATTTTGGAAGCTGTGCTAAGATGACTAAACTTGATCCATCTTTTGGGCATCTCAAGAACTTGACTGACCTGATTTGGAGAAACTGCAAATCACTGAAGGAACTGCCTCAAGAAGTTTCTCAATTAGCCTCACTCATAAGGCTTGACCTTACTGGTTGCTACCAGATTTCTGCTCTGCCTGAATCCATGAGACACTTGAAGCAACTGAACTGGCTGTCTCTACGGCGGTGTTCCTCGTTGACAGAAATACCTGAATGCATTTGTTCCTTTCTCAATCTTGAAAAACTTTTTGCTTCACACTGTCAACGTATTGCATTTTTGCCAAACTGGATTGGAAAGCTTAAGAGCCTGATTGAGCTTGATTTAAGTTGGACAGCCATTGAAAAGCTGCCACATTCCATAGTGTCGCTAGAGAACCTTGAGTACCTATCAGTTTCTCATTGCTATCGGCTCAAGTTCTTGCCTTGGTTCCCACCTTCCCTCACCACACCCGAAGCAAGGGGCTGCGGAAAGGTTGAGGACGTTCCTGGCATTACGCACATGAAATTGTTGCGGAGATTGCACCTTCAAGGATGTAGAAGCCTTCAAGACTCATTCTTGGAAAACCTTTGTTATGTCTTTTATTCCATTGGTAAGGGTAACTCTGAAGGTTACCAAATTAGTGGGAGGTCACAAGCTCAAAACCCGAACCTTGCAGCAAAAAAGGTCAAAGTTACAAGATATTCTCTTTTCTTGAAAGAGTTTCCACGCAATCAAAATGCACAACTTCGTCCTTTTTCTATAACTTCAATTGAGTGACCTTTTAGTCATGCGGGAATGCAGATGGTGTTTCTGAGAATTTCAATTGATCTGACTGGGATTGTGAAGCTAAGCTTCGATTCAAAGATGTTTGTAAAAGTTAATGGATGCTCGTGGTGTTGAGAACGACTCTTTACCATTGTTTTTTTATCCAATGCAAGTGAAGCTAGTTGAATTGTTGACAAAATCCTCCGCAATTTTGTTAACATTCCTAGAGACCGAGTTGTGTCAACCAACTAGTGGCTTCCCATCTAATAAGCTTACTCACTAACCCCGATATATCCGTACTCTATTTTCCAGGAAGCAAATTTTCAAGATCTGGAACAATTCTTCATCGCTTTCATGGGCTCAATCCCGATCCGATTGAAGCTGACGATAATTTTGTTATTGTGGAATTTGATTGGCCATTTTAAGAGCAATCCAACATAACATAAAGGCCAGAACTGGAAAAGTCAAAGGATACGAATTGGATCCAAGTGGCTGCCAAAAGCTTGTGGATCGCTTTCTTGACATTGAGTTCTTGAAGTCTGATATACGCTGGAATATTGGGCGATATACAACGATAGGCCCATTAAAGTACCAGGGTAACTGCCATCTTCATATTTCTCTCTATAATGGAAACTGATGAACTTAGATCTTTAATCAAATTTGAATTGCAGGGAACAAGAAATATTGAAGCCATAACACTACAAAAATATAGTGATTTTTCTTTTCCTTGCCCTGCCTGGTCTTACAAGTGCATTAGGGCTTTTGGAAGTCATAAATTCGTCGATAGAATCTATATTTCCGGAACAAGAAACGTCGAAGACGTCATTCCCCAACAATGTGAAGATCTTAGCCTTCCCTTGCTTGATCCTGCAAGTGCTTTGGTGCATTTGCGCATAGAGTCTTTTGAAGCAATGTCTCAACTTAGATTGCTGCACTTGGGGAACGTGACATTAGAAGGTGGATATGAACATTTTCCCAGGACGCTCAGATGGTTGATATGGAGTCCAAGAAACTTGGAGTCATTTCCTGAGACCCTTCATCTTGAGAACATCGTTATTCTGGACTTGTCTTGGAGTGATATAACTCAACTATGGGGCCGGAAAGCACCTAGAGGGATCAAGGAAAAATCATGCAAACGCTTTAGGTATATGCCAATTTAAAACTTTTATTTATTTTTTATTCTATTTTATCTGTAACAGGCTTTCCTTTAATTTTCAGAGTTTCTAACACGTGATGGAAGTGGGATTTATGTAGTTGGATCGATGCAGGTCCCTTTACAATATGTCATTGGGCCCAAACACTATGGGGGTGTTTGATAGTCTCGATTTGAAAACTTTGAGATTCGAAAACCATAAATTTTAAGATTCGACCTTCTCCCAACAATCTTAAATCTGACTGTGTCTCAATGCGAATAAGTAAAATAAAGGATTTTAATTGTAGATCTTAGGTTTGATTTAAGATCTTTAGTTTGAGTTCAAGTAATGTTTGAGTTCTTTGACCTTGAAAACCTTAAAGTTGGTGGAGCTGGGCAGGAGCATTTATTCTGACAAAAAGGTTCTCTTTTTTCCCCTTTCTTGTAGGTCTTTAACAAATTAAAAGTCCTAGATCTCAGTGCATGTAAAAGTCTCACCGTGTGTTCAGATTTTAAGAGCATGCCACATTTAGAGGAATTGCATTTTGAATACTGCATAAAGATGAGTGAACTTCATCCATCTATTGGGCATCTCAAGAGCTTGGTTCTGTTGGATTTGAGCTACTGCGACTCACTGAAGGAATTGCCCGAAACTATTGGACATCTCAAGATCTTGACTCACTTGTTTTTGAGCCACTGCGAATCAAGCCTTAAAATAACAACGCCTTTAGATATAGTAGAAAGATAAGCATTACGTCCACTTCGACCTCAATGAAGTGAACTCCTGTGGTGCTTAATTAGTCGTTGTTTCAGTTGGTTTTGTAGTTTAGTGGTTCAAATCTGCAAGATTAGGATTTGAAGATCGTAATGGCTGCATCAGATCATCAAGCTGTAGTTGTGAACACGAGTATGTAAATAAAAAGACTTCCTACTCGAAAGATAATCAGTAGAGGATCCCTACTTAACTGTTGGAGATAAGGCGCATTGTACTTTCTATTCCCCTGTTAAACAGAGACAAGTGCTCGTGGTTGTGCTTCATAGACCACCAACGTATCCTAAACCTTGTGTTAGACCTTCTAGGCTTCTACGTGACTGTCTAAAATCTCTATCATGCTTTCAACAATAATAAAATACAAGTTTGAATGACTTTCTGTTATATCATCAAAGAAAAGAGACAATCTTAAGGATGCTTTATATCTCTTCTTATTATGATAAATTGGAGAACATGTCTCTCTCATTTTATCAACAGTATCACCTATTCATGTTCTGCTTTCGATATCTGCTAGTTCTATGCATAGTTATATAGTCCATTTTACAAAAGCCTTCCAAAACTTAGTTCGCACATTGGCATAATACACTTAAGAGGTCGTTTGATGGTTACAGGACACGCAGAACAGGACACGCGTGTCCTGTTTAATTGATTTTCTCTTCAAACGCTGGACACAAAACAGGCTGGACAGGACGGACAATTGGACAGAGTATAAATTCTATTTATGTTCCAATCTGTTCCGAGCTGACTCTCGGAACAGACAGAACTCCCTCCTGCCCCCGACCTCGAGCCCTCGACCCCCGTCGCCCGAGCCTTTCCCTTTCTCTCCTTCTCCTCTGTCTCCGCGGGAGGGCGACCGCCGAATAGAGTCTTCTTGCAGCAGGGCGGGGGCGTCTTCCAGCGGCTCCTCAGCAGCATCGCATTGCTTGCTGCGCCTCAATGGGCATCCTCGAGCAGCTGAGGAAGCTCCTCAGCAACGCGTGCGTCTTCCACCGGCTCCTGGGCGACGGCTTATAGGTAAACTTTCTCTCTCTCTCTCTCTCTCCTCGTTTTTTCTGCCCCCTGTCGATATCTGATCCATTTTGTCTATTTATTTATCTCATTGATTCTTGCTTCGTAAATAAGGGGTGCTCTGTTAGATTCCATCAGTGATCTTCATAAATAAGGGGCGTTCTGTGTTTATTTATCTCATTGATTCTTGCTTTGAGACTTCATATAAATGCTTGCTTTTAAGAATTGAAAGGAATGAAGTGCCCTAATTACTCTGTTCTAAGGTCTCCCCTGATTCTCCCTTTGCTGAATCAAATTGATCACGAAACGCATCGTGCAACACAATTTTTCCATCAAAATCGTCATTCCAACCCTTCTGCCCTACACAAAAAATGCACTGTTCCTTTCTATTTCACCTATCCATCACTTTTCCTTTCTAACTTAGATATCTGCTTTGATCAAATTAAATAGATAAATTTCATATTTTTCGTAGTTGTACATGCCAAATAGGTGGCACTTGGATCAGCTAATTTTTCATATTCAACTTACAAAAAGAGCTTTTGAATGAGCGACAAGTTTAGGCTGAAACACAGATCTGTTCGGTTGGTCCAACCTGCTTTCATGCCTATCCTGATTTCTCATCCATTCTTTACTGTTCAGCAATCAGACATGCTGCCATATCTCCAATAAATCAGCGACTGCGCCACTCAAAAATAAAATAGTTGCTGCTATGAGTAAAAATTTTAAGTTTTCACTTTCTAAATTAAAATTAACCATTGTGAAAGCATGTGCTAATAAATGTACTTTTCATCCCTCAAGATGTAAAGCCAATATGAACATCGGTATCACAACAAAAATGTCCTCTTTCCATGATATGATTGTGTGCTATTCTGAAATTTGGCGCTTTGACATTCCAGACAATCAATGAAATGCTTTATTCTGAAAGTCATGATCATCTTTAAGTGGTACCTCCTGAAACTTGGAACAATAATGATTTTGATTTTAGATGAAGTTGGCTCTCATCAATTTATTGGACTTCTTGTCATAAGCACAAAATAAACTAACATTTTCCTTTTATGAAAACAATCGTGGAAATGAAACAAATAGTGGACAGCATGATTCAATCAATTTAGAATTCACATTCCCAATACCCATATGATGTGCCCAATGATCTGTTCCCTGTGCAAAAATAATTGTATATATAGCTAGTCAATTATTGAGCACCATGAAAAATGAGATAGAAAGACAAGCTTCTTACTCAGCTTCTGCAGGATAATCAGAAATGGGCATAGACAATTGGCAAGCTCTCCGTGAATTTTATCAGTAGGTACTCTTGAGCTTGTTCAATTCCTCGAAATATGAAGCCGAACAGGCGATAAGCTGCACAGAACTCTAGCTGATAGGAGTGAGCAACTAACAATTTGAAAGCCCATGAGACTCAAAGTTAGCTTGGCGGCCCTTGAAGTCCATTACTAAAGGCAGATTTTTCTTTTTAGTTTGTAACAGAGGGCAGCTAGCCATCTGAGTTATCGAACATCATACCTGCTCACATTTATTTTGATTAACAGAAGGTCACTACTGCATGTGGTGGTGGGCTGTTAGTATGGTTAACGGACAACCATTTTGAAAGGGTGCCATCCGCTGCATCTCCCATTCCTTCAATTCTCATCTTTAGCATCTGCAGACTGCATATACCATTCCTAACTACTCTCAAAATATAAACTGTGTTAAACTCGTTTGGTCTTCAAATTCCTGTTTTGGGAATGTTTGGATGAAACTAGGGTTTTGTAAAAGCTGCCCCTCCCAGGTTTTTCATCTGAAAACCTGGTTTTGAGTAGGGACAGTGTGAATTGGTTCTATCCGTAACATGCATTAGCGCAGGTCCATGAACCACAGCGCGTTGTTTATAGGTTTCAGCCTTTGCATCGTGAAACTGCTTTGAGGTAGACAAGAACAAGCAAGCATAGGCATCCTTTGCAGCTGCTGCAGGTATAATCTCCCTTTTAACAAGCAAGCATAGGCATCCAATTGGAGCTACAAAACATTAGAAATATCAAAGTGATATATATCAGTGTGTAAAGTATGAACATGGTTCTGGCCACCTGAGAAGGAGATCTCATGTTCATAAATTTGTGCAAGTAATTGATCACCATCTAACTTTTGAATCTTAATGTATATGAAAGGTTTTAAACATGCTAAACTGTCATCGTTGCACAATTGGGGAATGTTAGTTTTTAAAATCCTCTATGTTGCTGCAATGCTTCATGTCTTTCGTGTGTGCTTGTGCTTTTTTAGCTATTTAAGAGTTAGTGCAACCGTTGTTGTCCAAATTGCTGCACTACATGGTTCCAGACCATCTTCGTAACCTTGCAACTAAGATGGTGGTTGGTTTTCAATTTTTGACCTTTCCAGTCCATTTTTTATTTGGTTGAGTTTGTGAGTCCCACTCACTACCATTCAATAAATATTTCAATTTTTTTTTGGTTCTCATATCTAGGATCTTCCAGTGGCACCGCTTAATGTCTTGTTCTCTTTGTAGTCAAAATCCCTGCTATTCCACCAACTAGTCTGGCTGTCAACCGACCTTTGATTCTATGGCTTGTTAAATACTTAAATTCCATAATTTCTTTTTTTCCTATGATTTCTAGGTGCAATGGTGTTATTTAATTCCTTATGACCTTGGCTTGTCTGTCGTCGCCATTATTTCTTTTATATATTTTACAGCACATCACCGACTTGGGTCTTACAACACAAGTACTTGTCCCCGTGCCTTTTCTATGCATTATTTTGCATTGGTTTTTGGTGGGATCTCAAATGGACAAGCTTTTTGAATCATTTGCAGGTGTCTTCTGCACTTCCTCGCAATTTCAAATCTATGAAATCACGTTGCTGAGAAAGAGGTAAATGTGTTTCCCCTCTTTGCTGGGAAAAAAAATATCTCATGTTCCAATGAATGAAATGTTTATCTATGGGACTCTTTTGACAATAAAATATCTCATGATCTTGTTATGATTTTTTTTGAAATTTTTAGATTCATAATGTTGGTCCTTGATGAATGATGAAAATCTCACTCTGAAAAATCAGTTCCTGTCCATGCGAAGAAGGAATTTTTATCACTCCAACTGTGCCTATAAAGCGAAGAAGCAAAATCAGTCAGTTGCCACTCTTGGCTTTCACTCTGCAGAACGTAAACAGAGGTTTAGAAGCTCCCCTTGAGTCCTTTCCACCAAAGAAGGGAAAAATGAAGGCAAACATTTGAAAGAAAGCTCAAGGCGATTCATGATTCCATGGCTGCTGTAAAGTATTCTGGGTTGCCATCGTCATCTTTGAAGGGTAAAAGTGGACAGATATTGAGAGAAAAACTATAAAATACTATGTTCTTTATTTTTTCTTTTGAATGCAGTCCGTATGAAATCTTAGTGAAAATTTGGTGATAAACCAACAAAAATTGTGTAACGCGTGCTTTTGTACTGTGGCTTATACTCTAGATTCTTGTAAAAAGGGCATGACTTCGTTCAAGTCTCAACAGATCATTGTATTCAGTTCTATAGCTTAAGCATAGAATTGGGAAACTGTTCGAGTGAACTTTCTTTGAATTAACTTTCATGGCAAGTTCTGACAGATCAACAGTCTTTTTGAATTGATCATCTTTCTCTATCTCTCTCTCTCTCTCTTTATATATATATATATATATATATATGGAGAGAAAGAAAGAAAAAAAATAAAATTTACAAATCTGGATCCATTGACATATCCCAATTTACATTAGATTGGTATAAATAAAACATATTGCAGACAAATTCTTATTTTATGTTTCATAATTGTAATTAATTTTGTTTATTATGCGAATAAACGTCATACAGGACGAACAGAACAGACACACACGAAACAAACGCCGGACAAAAGGAACATTGTGTTCTGTGCCTAAAGTCATCAAACGGCGGACAAGGAACACCATTGTCCAAAATGACAGGACAGTAGTGTAATGGACAGGACGTCCTGTCTGTCCTGTCCCAACGGACAGCAATCAAACGACCTCTAAGGGATTGCTTGGTAGTAATAGTAGTAGCAAACTGTCACTGTTCCATGGACCAATCGAGAGAACTGGGAACTGGTAGAAAATTGCTTGGTATATCGGTGAACTGGTAGGTCTTAAATTGCCATCCAATAAATGCAATAAAAAGGATGAGGAGATTTAAAGAACAATAATTCTTCTTCCACTATCTTCGCTTTCCATGCATGTTCCACGAACTTACCATTTTTTTATTTGAATTGTCGGTTGATCAATTCAGGCAAAAAAAAATGCTACTTTCTGGCAGCGAAGCGAACAGGTCGGCAGGAACTTCCCCATGCCCGTTCGACGGGAGACCAAGTTATCTACGCCACCCCATCATACACTTAATGTGAGAAAAGAAAAAAAAAAAAAATCTTACATCGAAAGACCGTTTGATATAAAGAATATAATGTTCGTGGAACGACAAATTTTCTAGTGTTGTGTTCCAACCATTGTCACAAAAAACGGGTACGAGTATTATACGGTGAAGAAAAAGACGGGTATAATACGGCAAAGTTATAAATCTCGGGAATAAAATGAGAAAAAGACGGTAAATTTTTAAAAAATAAATAAAAATCCTGATAATTATATAAAAATAAAGTAAATGAGAAATTAACGTTTCGGATAGGGCAAAGATGATACCATGATTTTAGAGTTTTAGTAATCTGAAACATTTATATATATTTGATTTCAAAAATTAAAAAAAGATAACAAAATTCATACTCGTAAGTCGTAACCCATCAAATGATTCACAACATTAAGTAAAATCTATAAGTTTTAAAGCATCGAACCTAAGCAAGAGGGCAACTACAAAATGTGGAAACTAAGAGGGAAACATAAGGCAGATTAACGATATAAAATCTACACAAAAGCATAACAGGTAAGGCAGGTTTTAAAAAACATAATAAGAAGCATCAAATGCAACAAAAAAAAAGTTGGGAAACAAAGGGGAAACATAAAAGCATAAGAGGCGGTGGCCTCTATGTGCTGGTTTTCCCAAAATCACCGCCACTCCCACCAGCCTTTGTCGAATGCCTGAGGTCGAGTGAAGACTGAAGAAGCTCGCCGCTGGAAAAATCTTCTTCCCGCCGGTGATTCCCGTCAGCCTCCCATCGACCGCCCTCACCACCGCTCGTCCGTCAGTCTTCACGTGGTCTTTGAATGAGCAGAGAGAAACGGTCGAGTGAAGGAGGAGATGCGAGGAGGAAAGGGATCGCGTGGGGAAAGGAATCGATTTCGGAAAGGAATCGATTTTACTTTACCTTTTTCCTATGTAAAAATACATTTGTGCGAATCGATTTCGGAAAGTAATCGATTTTACTTTACCTTTTTCCTATGTAAAAATACATTTTTGCCATAATCGGAGCGATCAGATTTAAAACAAACCAAATCTTTTATAAATATTACATGCCATGCCATTTCTTAAAAGTTAAAACTCATCGCACGCTTTAAAAAAAACGTAAAAGACGCGTTTTATACGCGTTTTTTATTTTTTACCGTTTTTTTTAAAAAAGACGCTTTTTATTCCCGTTTTATTCGGCTGGAAGGTTTTTGACGTATAATACGCGTTTTTTTTTTTTAAAACGCCGTTTTTTGTGACCTTTTGTGAACATTCGTATAGAATGCGCAATAAAATCTAGCTGCAGGTACCTGCACCAGCAGCGATTCAAAACTTGTCGTCTTTCTTTCAGTGCAAGTGGGAAGACCTCGAGTCATTGATATTGAATTGCTGGTTCATCATGACCCTGAGTCTCCTTTTTCCTCAATCTCACTTCTCCTCTGCGAGGGTTAAATATTGTCATTAGAAAAAAAATAAAATTTTAGATGTCATTGTTTTAGAAAATCTCTTTGAGGAATATTATTTGGTAGTCGTTTGGCATAAAGTGACAAAAGCAATTGAACGGTGGAATATGACAAAGGAAGAGTGACAGAACCCACTTTAATTTCCACCAATGATGCAATAAAAGAATATGAGGAGATTTAAAGGACAATGATTCTTCTTCCTCCATCTTTACTTTCCAGTTTCCATGCATTTTCCAGGACTTGCCGTCCAATGATGCAACAAAAAAAGATGAAGAGATTTAAAGGACAACAATTCTTCTTCCACTATCTTTGCTTTCCATTCATTTTCCAAGAACGTATTATTTTTTATTTGAATTTTCGGTTGATCAATATAAAAACGAGACATTTTTTGGGCTTCGTGTGGGCAATTGCCTACACGTAACCCAAACCTGCCTCTGAAAGCTCTTCTCAAATAACTAAATGGCAATTTTGGGAGCGTGAAGTGTGGTTGCTGGTGTCCTGTATCGAACCCTCGAACCTTTTCAAACTTCCAAAAGTTATCACATCACCTGAAACAAACAATACCATAATCATTTTACACCAATTTTTGCTCCCTTTCTAACAAAAAGTTCCGTTTGTTAGATTGGCAGTTCCTAGTTAAGAATTTTTAATTAATGTACATGTCCTCCTCTGTTCTAGAGTAAACGCAATTACTCAAATTATTATGTATGTTTTTTCACTCATTATTTGTGCCTCTTCTATTTTAAATTTCTCGCTCCACCTGAATACAGTGGCGATCTCTATCTGACGTGGGAAAAGGGCTCCTTCTAACACTTTTGGTACACCATTTTTAGGTGTTGAGAGGGAGAGAGTTTCCTTGGTGCTCAGCTTATATGAAATATACTGAATCTCTCTTTTTTAATATAGCTTACGCAATTAGGTGATATCAAAATTTGAAGTTTGAAAAGCAATATTGGTACGTATTACTTTTCAGAAAGTATCAAAAACTAAAGTTTACCACAATAGACCAAGACTATTGTTCGATAATCTAAAAAGCAATAACTTTGTTTTCAATCGACGCTTTTACATGAAGAAGGGCAGATTTTCACAGAAAGGAGAACATAAGCTCTTGTCATTTGGTGGATCTTTGGACATAAAATTAACGCACTGATGCAGTTAATCTTCTAAAAAGTGACTGGAAAACAGAAAAAAAATATAAGAGCGTCAACTGAGAGCTCCGAACCAAATTTGCCTCTTTAAAAAAAAGTATTGTGTATAAGGTAAAACTTCGATTTTATCGGTGACGAGAGCTGCATAATTTAAAATATTTGTTTTGTTTAAAAATGAATAAGCACTTTCTCGAACAAGTCGCTTTTGCGCGTCAAAGAATCCCATCTTATGTGTATAGCGGGCAAGGCACTTTCTTTCGCCTCCGTCTTCCAAGAAATCTCAAGAATCACCTCATCACCTCCTTCTGCACGCAAGGTGCGAGCAACACCACATTTAGGCATTGAGAGAGAGAGAGCGAGAGCGAGAGAACAGGCCTTGAGGAATGGATCTGAAACTTATGCGGAGATTCTTACCCTATGCTTTGATCGCAGTCATAACGATCACCTCATCACTCTGGTTTCGTCGAACGAGAAGGTCTAGAGGAAATCCTGAGAGATCCATTAATTCTGAAGAAGGCGAAGCAGATGCTTCTTCACCTCGTCACCATCCCCTCCTTTCGTAAGAGAAGACATTGGATTCAAGTATGATGTGTTTCTGAGTTTTAGAGGACCAGACACTCGCAAGGGCTTCACCGGCCATCTCTATGAAGCATTGAAAGGCAAGGGCATCAACACTTTCATCTACAACGAGAAGGGGCAGAAGGTGGCGGCCAAGCTGTTTGAGTGCATCGAGAGATCCAAAATCTTTGTGCCCATTTTCTCCAAAGGATACGCTGATTCAGAGTGGTGTTTAAAGGAAATGGCCAAGATGGTGGAGTGCAAAAGGCTTATTGTGCCAGTCTTCATTGATGTGGAGCCGAGAGATGTTCGCCATCAAATTGGCCTCTTTGCGCCTGCCTTTGCAAGACACCGTAAAAACAAGAAAATAGACAAGGAGGAGGTGAGCCAATGGAGTGATGCTTTGAGAAAAGCAGGGGAACTCTCAGGTTATACATTAGCTGACACTGAAGGGTAAGCAGATTCGTTTCCCCGTAGTTTCTCTTTATGTACCACTAAAGTTTGCAAAATGTAAACTCTACCTTCTTCCTTGAACAGGCGAAAAAAGGCCATAACTAATAACTTAAATCGCCGTTTGGTTCAGGAGTTAAATTAGTTGGGCCTTAAAAAAAAATGATATATATATATATATATATATATATATATATATATATATATATCTTCTTTTATAAAGTATATACATTGGAGACTTTTAACATCTTTAGAATTCTCTTTTTATCCACTCAAAAAAGTTCTGTTTTTATTTTATCAGGAGCATTTTAATCATTACACGAGCAATTTAATTTTAATAATTACACACCCTACAGGGATATGCAAATAACAAGTTTCCCTGGGGAAGACTTTCTAACTTTTAATATAAAAAATAAAATTGGCCACACACATGTCCTCTCTCTCTCTCTCTCTCTCTCTCTCTCTCTATATATATATATATATATATATATATATATATATAAGGCTTTAGCTTTCGAGTTAATGGCACTTAATTTATGTTATTTTCAATACATGTATGTCATTTGGTCGGGTCAAAGTGCTCAAATTTTGGGATCTGATTTAAAAATTATATAGTTGAATGTGACAAAAGTGTATCCTCTTTCATTTACTTTCTCTAGTGAACTGTGCAGAAAAACCATAAACTGTTCTACGCACAAAACGCATGTTTTTTTGGCCAAGGAATGAAAACAGATTATCACTTTATGTTGTTTTGAAAATGTCTGTCATTTGATCGGGTCAAAGCGCTCAGATTTTGAGATCTGAATTAGAATTATATAGTTCAATGTGGCAAAAATGTATCCCCTTTCATTTACTTTCTCTAGTCAACTGTGCATCTATGATGCCCTTATTTAGAAAGGTATGAATTGCTTTAAAAACCATGTATTTCATTTCTTGTCCTAATTAATATTTATATGCTATTGATTATAAGGAGTTTATATGTAAGTTTGAATTTATATTCTTTTGGTTTTCTTGTAGAAACGAGGCAAAGCTCGTTCGTCTCATTGTGAAGAGGATCCTCAATGAAGTGAACAAGACTTCTCTCCTTGTAGCTAAACATCCAGTAGGACTCGATTCTCGCATTGCAGATGTGAAGGAAATGTTAAATGTAGATGCTAATAATGTCCGAGTGGTTGGGATCCATGGAATGGGTGGCATCGGCAAGACAACACTTGCTAAGGCAGTCTACAACCAAATCTATACTCGTTTTGATGCTTCTAGTTTCATTTCAAACGTTAGAGAAGATGCAAAAGACCTTGTTTCCCTCCAAGAAAATCTACTTCGTGATTTTTTCAATGATGAAAATGTTAATGTAAGCAGCATTGACCAAGGAATTGAAATAATTCAAAAACAAATTCGCAGTAAGAAGGTTCTGCTGGTTCTTGATGATGTTGATCATGAATCACAACTCGATGCGCTGGCCGGCAGCAGAGATTGGTTTTTCACAGGGTCAAGAATCATCATTACTACCAGAGATAAGCTTGCATTGGGGGCAAAAAGCGTGAAGCTGTATAAAACTGAGGAGCTAAATGGTACCCAATCACTTGAGCTTTTCAGTTGGCATGCATTTGGGAAAAAGGATCCTGATCCCAAATTTGAGGAGCTATCCAAGGAAGTTGCATATGCTGGTGCTGGGTTGCCATTAGCCCTCACAATATTCGGATCACTTTTCTTTGATCTAGAAACAATTGAAGAATGGAGAGAGAAGCTTCAAAAGTTACAGGAAGATCAGGACAAAGATCTTCATGTAAGATTGAAGATAAGTTTTGATGCCCTTGATGAAAAAGAAAAGAAAGTATTTTTAGACATAGCGTGCTTTTTTCTTGAAGAAGAAAACATAGAGCTCCCTTTGCTCATGTGGGAAGGTTGTAAGTTCTTTCCAAACACAACAATCAAAGTCCTAAGGCACAAGTCTCTCATCAATATAAATGATGACACTGGAAAGTTTGAAATGCATGACCTTATACGAGACATGGGAAGAAAAATAGTCCAAGACAGAAAATGCATTAGCAGATTGTGGAAGGATGATGAGATACTAGATGTATTACAGACCAAGAAGGTAAGAATCTTCCTTATGCCTGTCCATACAAGAAACTAGTTAGTAAAATGTGGATGTGCCTTGGTCTGAAAACTATAGTTTTCATCATAGTCACACAAAACTTGTTATTTTTGAGAAAAACGCGAAAAAACACGAGAAACTGAAATGCCATTTTAAACTAAAAAAACCCATTTTTGAGAAAAAAATGTTAAAAACAAAAAAATGCATTTTTAACATGTTTTTTTCATGCCAAACAATTATTTTTATTTTTGGCAAATTTACTTACCTTTTGATATTTGTGTTTTTATTTTCTCATGTATTTTATTTTCTCTTAATTTTTAGTCTTTTATTTTTTTTTAAAATACCATTTTTTCCATAGTTTTCAAGCCCGTTGTATTATACCCGGAAAAACCTTGCCGTTTAAAACTCCAAATAGTTATTTGTGACTATGTTTCTTTATCTTCCATAAACTAGTGTACTTGGGGAGGTCATGCCCAAACGTAAAAATTCATATCTTTTATTCAATTTCCTTTAATTGTCTATCAAATTTGAATTGCAGGGAACAGAAAATATTGAAGCAATTCAACTCAACTCGGGTACATATAGGGAACGTATGTATCTTGAAGCGGAGTCTTTTGTAGCAATTCAACACAACTCGGGTACATATAGGGAACGTATGTATCTTAAAGCGGAGTCTTTTGTAGCAATGTCTGAACTTAGAATGCTCCGGTTGGGGTACAATGTACATTTGGAAGGTGAATTTAAACATTTTCCTAAAAAGCTCACATGGTTGGAATGGCATCTTCGAGACTTGGATTCATTGCCTGATGGCCTTGATCTTGAGAATATTGTTGTTCTTGACTTATCACACAGCATAATAACTCAACTTTGGAATCCACAAGGATTGAAATCGACCAAGGTGAATGGAAAGCTTTTAGGTATACGTGTTTGATGCAAATCCCTTGTGATGTTATGATGCAAAGAGACGCACACCGTGCATGCAGATATCAATTTCTTGACTTTAAGCTGATGCAAATAGGCAGGTAAGAATTTTTTTTCTTCATTCATGGCATTTCCTCTAACAAAAAGGTTTTCTTTTGTGTTTTTAGGTCTTTGGCAAAATGAAAGTCTTAAAGCTCGCCGGTTGTGGGAACCTCACCAGCTGTCCAGATTTTACGAGAATGCCACATCTAAAGAAATTGGATCTTAATGGTTGCAGGGAGATGAGTGAACTACATCCATCTATTGGGCATCTCAAGAGCTTGACTCACTTGACTTTGAGGTACTGTGTGTCACTAAAGCGAGTACCTCAAGAAATTTGGCAATTGACCTCACTTGAAGAGCTTGACCTCCTAGCATGCCATCAAATTACCATCTGTCCAGATTTGACGAGCATGCCACATCTACAGAAATTGAATTTTGAAAGTTGCAAGAAGATGAGTGAACTTCATCCATCTATTGGGCTTCTCAAGAGCTTGATTGACTTGAATTTAAGTTGGTGCTCATCACTAAAAGAACTGACTCCAGAAAAATGGCAGTTGACCTCACTTGAAATGCTTGACCTCGAACATTGCTCTGAAATTACAGCTTTGCCATCACAATTGGGGAATTGCAAGTCATTGGCTCGCTTGTCTTTGAGGGGCTGCAAATCATTGATGGAACTTCCTGAAGCAGTCTGTCAGTTGACCTCACTCAAAGAGCTTTACCTCATCCATTGCGACCAATTAGAAATCATCCCAGATGTCTCAAGTCTAAAGGGATTACAAAAATTGGATCTAAGCTACTGCAAAAGGCTTGTGAATCTTCTCGGCATTCAGGTAAACAAATTATCGCAAGCCATTAACTTATTTTCGCCCACTTGGTAGGGGCAGCTTTTGAAATTTGTCAAATTGGTGGCAACTCAAAATTTGAAAACTGGCGGGATAAAAAAAATGAAGATAGATGCAGTCCACCAAGGAAAATGATATCTCTACTTCTTTTTCGATATAACCTAACCTTAAGAGGTCGATGTTTGACTTTAGGAACACCATGTGAGTGTTTCATGGATTTACCCAAAAAAAAAAAAAAAGATTCTGAGAACACTTTTTTTTGAGTTTCATGAATCTACACTAATTTTGAAGCAGATTCATGGAACACTTATATAGTGTTTCATGAAAATGCCCTAAAAAAAGAACATATTCATAGAACACTTATTCAAGAGTTTCCCAACTCCATAGATTCATGGAACACTAATATAGTGTTCTTAATGTAAAACAGTCCATAAGAAATCGTTTAGCAATAGTAACATATGTAAGTGTCCCATAAATGTGCCTCAAAAAATGAGGCAAATTCACAAAACATTATAACACAATGTGTTTCATAAATCTGCCATATTTTTTTGGGGTACATTTATGAAACAATAACAATGTATTATTGTTTCCAAACATCTCCTATGTATACATATTTTTACAAGCCTCAACACTGAAAACCTTGCCTTCAATATATTAGTGAATATTACGGATGGAGATATAGTTTATTTTATTTATGATCCACAAGACTTTAAATGACAAATGTGTGTGTGTCTGTATATATATATATTTCATTTTCCCAACATAAACAGCAATTCAATTACATTCTTGACTTATTTGAAGACGAAAGCCTAAATTAGTTGTTGCAGCTGAAGCAGGTGATCGGTGCTTCACTCTTGCACATTGTCATTTTATTCTTATAAAATGTATGCTTTTTCTTTTTTCTTTTTTTGGGCCTAGGGTCTTGACAAGTTGGAAGAACTAGATCTCAGTGGTTGTGAAAACCTCATCAGGTGTCCACTTTTTTCGAGCAATATGACACACTTAAGGACATTGGATTTTGGAGATTGTGCTAACATGACTGAACTTGATCCATCTATTGGACATCTCAAGAGCTTGAGTGACCTGATTTTGGGCCACTGCGAATCACTAAAGGAACTGCCTCAAGAAGTTTCTCAATTGACCTCACTCACATTGCTTGACCTTACTGGTTGCTACCAGATTTCAGCTCTGCCTGAATCCATGAGTCACTTGCAGCAACTGAACTGGCTGTCTCTACAGCGGTGTTCCTCGTTGACAGAAATACCTGATTGCATTTGTTCCTTTCTTAATCTTGAAGAGCTTGATTTGAGTTGGACAGCCATTGAAGAGATGCCACATTCCATTGTGTCGCTAGAGAATCTTGGGTCGCTATTAGTTTCTCATTGCTATCGGCTCAAGTTATTGCCTTCGCTCCCACCTTCCCTCACCATACTCGCGGCAAGGGGCTGCCGAAAGCTTGAGGATGTTCCTGACATTAAGCAGATCAAATTGTTACGGGTATTGGACCTTGGAGGATGTAGAAGCCTTCACGACTCGTTCTTGGAAAGACTTGAGGTAAACATCTTGGAAAACCTATGTTGTGTCTTTTCGTCCATTGGCAGGGGTAACTCTGAAGGTTACCAAATTAGTGAGAGGTCACAAGCTCAAAACCCAAACCTTGCAGCAAACAAGGTCAAAGTTACAAGATATTCCACTCAATCAAAATGCACAAATTGGTCCTTTTTCTATAACTTCAATTTCAGTAGACCTTTTGGTCATGCGGGAGTGCAGAGCGTGTTTCTGAGAATTCCAATTGATCTGATTGGGATTGTAAAGCTGAGCTTAGATCCAAAGATGTTTGTAAAAGTTAATGGATGCCCGTGGGGTTGAGAAAACCCTCCGCAGTTTTGCTAAAATTCCTTGAGACGGAGTTGTGTCAACCAACTAGTGGCTTCTAGCTTTTGACAATGAGAGTGGTATGCGCATCTCAAGCTTATGGAGGTCCTGGCATTCGCTAGTGGCTTCCTATCTAATAAGGCTTTCAGCTTCACCTTTATCGATATGTATATGCTTACTCACTAACCACGATATCTCCGTTCTCTGTTTTCCAGGAAGCAAACTTTCAAAATCTAGAAGAGTTCTGCATCCCAGGGAGGAGGCTGTTGTCATATCCACAGTCCCCCTCATTCCTTCTTCCCAAGCAGTTCGAGACAGGCGTCTTGTACTTGCATGTAGATAAAAGCAGCTTGGACGACATTTGCTCGGAACTAGACGAAAGTAATGGCTCGGAACTTGTTCATAAAAGCATTCCAAGCGATGAAGCTATAGACAGCCAGCTGGGCAGAGTTGTTTTGATAGAGATAACGACAGGTGATGCCAAATTCCAGTTTTCAGCTTTAATTGGAATTCAAGAGCACGAAACTAGTAATGAAGAGGAGGAATTTAGGAAGTTGCCCACGGCTACATTTGGATGGGATAGCGAGCTGATGAGGATGGCAAAACAAGGAAAATTTAAGGGTAATGGTGACGCCCGGCTTAGGACGATGATGACTATGCGTGTGTCCATCGACGGCTGCGTCCTACTCCACGGTGATTTATTCACATATACAACAAATTATCTTGATTGGTTAGATCCCGATCCGATTGAAGCTGACGATAATTTTGTTATTGTGAAATTTGATTGGCCATTTTAAGAGCAAGCCAACATAACATAAAGGCCAGAATTGGAAAAGTCAAAGGATGCGAATTGGATCCAAGTGGCTGAAAAAAGCTTGTGGATCACAGTCTTGGCATTGAGCTGTTGAAGTCTGATATACGCTGGAACATTGGCCGATATACAAGGCACAGGCCCTTGTGTTCGTTTACTCTCAGTTTTTCATGTTTCAAAATGTGGCGGCTTATGGAGAATAACGCAACAAAACTTCTTGTCCAAGTTCCTTGAAAAAAGAAGCTAGTCAAAGTACGTGATTATCATGATCATATGCCACCTAAATCAGCAGTAGCTTTTTTACCTTAACAAGCCCTGTAAGAGTAAGTCCCCACTGTATTTACTATCGTCAATGATATATACGAACAGTTGTCCTTTATCCTATAAGTTCTTATAAACTCAAATAAAAGCAACTGCTTCATCACCAAATAACAAGAAATAGGAATTGCACTAAAAACGAAGCAAAAAAATTAAACCAGCAAAAAAGAAAACAAAACAGAGAGACAATAACACGTCCAATCAATCTCCTGATCATAACATACTTTTGACAAATGAAACCGAAAGTGACACTCAAAAGGGAGGTCTAAATTTCCAATATTAAAAAACTGTCATCGAGAAGTAAAGAGACCCCAAACATCTATCAAAAGGGCAAAGGAAATGAGTTAAGACCCTGTGCAGAATGAGGTAGAAAGAGTTCGTCATTTTTACCTTAGGGCTAAATAGCATCTTCGTAATGAAAGCACCCTTAACGATCTTCCGACCTCCCATTTGTTGAAGTGCTTGGTATCCTTCAAGCACCGGCTGAGCACCCTACCAATGCTTCCGGAGGAGCTGCCTTAATCAAATTTTTAACTGCACAGATTATGTTTTCTGCACAGATTTTGTTTTCTGAATTAAACTTTACATATGACAGAATGTGGCAAATATGTATTTCTCCTCCTTTTTTTAAGTAGGTGTGATGCGGCTGTTTGACAATATATGAACTGACTTGGAAAACGTTAGTTTGTTCTGCTTTCTTCTTTAATGAGCCATTGAAGATAATGCTGGTGCTTCCGGCAGACTACCTATGCCTGCCCACACAAGCAAACCAGTTATTAGTACACTGGGGATCTGCCATAGTGTGAAAAATAGAGTTGCTAGAAACTAATCTACCTGCACAACCCATATCCTATAGAACTATTTCTGAAACTTAAAAACAAGCCAGCGGACACAATCTACAGGCAGATCTCCCCTGCAAATCACCACAATAGCGCAGCATGAAAGGAAATAAAACTCAACTAATCGTCAAAAAATTATAAAAAAAAGCGAAAAAAAACAGATAAAATGAGGAGAAAGGATTGTTAGGCAGATGTTATATGAGTGAAAATAATGAAATAGAAAAAAAAAATCATTCTGGGCATGGAAGACAATTGAGGACAGCTATGGCAGTGGGTTAATAAGTAAAAGCAGAGGAAGGGGAAATCAGAAAAGGGGAAGGAAACTCGAAATAGAGAGCCGCCAAATGATTCTCCAGTTCGGCCTTCAAACGATGAAAACGGATAGAGCCTTACAAGGACACCAATTACATGTCATTTCGTGTTTGATTTGATACGACAATTAATGATTCCCCTCCAGATCACAAATTCACCTCAAGGACCAATTTCTTAAAATATTTTCGTCCAGACTTGCTATTGTTAAAAAAATAAGGGTGTGAAAGTACAAATAAATTTTTACTGACTTCAAAAGACCTGCATTCGTTCTTTATCCTATTTATTCTTATTCGGATGTCATTAAAATTTAAAAAGTATTACTTTTAGATAAAGTAAAACAGTGTCCACTGAAATATAATGTTCTTGACAAGCACAAATGTTACGATACTCCAATCTTTTCCAAGAAATTTTTCAAAAGATGTTGGCGAATGCACTTTTGAAAAAACATATATACATAAAAATATAAAATATCATGACCATCAAAATAAGTATCACAAAATTTCAATCTACCTTAGATTTAGTCAAGACGGGATATTTCTAGGCCTTATAAAATAGTTCATTTCAACCTTTCTTAACCCGATAAATTGCAACTTCTTTGTTTTCACTTTAAAATTTAACTCAGAAAAGTACAACTTTGTTTCTGCTACTTCAAATTAATTGTAATCTCGAACTTTGACCGAAGTTTCTTCCCCCTTAAATAAAATTAATTAATTTATTCTACGCCACATAAATACACAGGTATGCACTAGCTAGGGCCTAGGATAAGTATATAGTCATAATCCACTTCTGTATGAGGTTGATATTTCCTCTTTATTAGTTGTGAACATCTTGTCACACAATTAAAGGTGGGGTCCTGTAAAATTTTTTTTGGAACGGATCGGAAAAGAAAATCTTTTGGCACCGGAGCATTGTGAGGGAACCTAGGATCAATTGTTAGGCAGAGTCTAGCCGGAATTGAAGGTTGGAGTGTCATGTATTGGGATGTTTATTTGGACAACAATGCTGTCAACGCGGCACTGGTTTGCCGGTTTTGAATCAGTAGCGGAGCTACAATGTGACTTGTGGCCTTCAAAAACCCGATTGTAGTGAAGTTAAGCCCGGTTTTGGTCACACGTTATGCCCACATCAAACCCAAGGTTGGGGACGTGATGTACTCCTCAATTAAAAAAATTCTAACTCCACCACTGTCTCGAACCACTTGGGAAGAAGTCCTGAAACTTCGCTCCTTAAAAGAAGCGGAGTGAAGGGATATCGGCACTGGCTTTGGTCACTTGCATTTGCTTTGGTCACTTGTATTTGCAGAGGCCCATGCCTTATTAGGTTATAAGGAACCACTATGAAAGTTTGAAGCTGGTCAAATTCTTCATTCTGTGATAAGCATCTCAAGGATTTCTTTGTCCTTTACGACAATCAGAGGCATGGCAATGTTGATGCTTGTATAAATACATATTTCCTTCTTTCTCGCGGGCTTCGAATTTGTGACGGCCCTCTGTTTTGGCTCCCCATTGAGAAAATATTAAATGCCCAAGATTTTTTTTTTCAATGAATTATGGGTCGTTTAGAAACCACTGCAGGCTTCATTTTCATAATTTTTTTACATTTCTAGAAAACCTTTATTATTTAAACATAAATTGAACTTCAATATTTTAGTTTTTTGACCCACAAACGTGACCAATTGATTTGACCCAGGAAATTAAATATCTTCTTCTTCTTCAAGGAATGTTTAAGCTTTTATAAGAAGCCGCATTAACCACATCCGTTTCAATTACAGGACGTAACTGAAGAACTTGAAAGCTTAATTAAGCAACGAGAAAGCTAAAGCTGATCAACTTTATGAATGTCTCCTAATTTTATCGTTCAACTATGTTTAGTTTTGTAGTAACTAAATTTTAGCCTTGTCTGGATCCAAATAAGCTCCGCGGTAAAGCTTGTTTCCTCTTTTCTGGTATTGATCCCGATCAGTGAAATCTCACCCCTATTAGGCTGGTAAATTTTTTGGGTTCTGAATTAAGCTTGTGATCATGCTCGGCTAATTGTTGAATTTATAAGCGAATGTATAAGCACACAGTGCCTCTAGAAACATGTTCCTAAAAATTTCATATTGGATTCCCTAAATATCTATATATAATAAGCTTATATGACAAATTGGCTATGTTTTTTGTTATTCTATGAACGCCATATTGATTATTGCATCTATTTTTCCATTATAAAAAATTAATAAAAAATATGAAAAAAACACATATAATAAGCGTTTGTTTAATGTTTTTTATTTTTTTGCATTTTTTTTAATTGTCGCTTTATATGGTTGACTTATTTCTTGAGTATTATAAACATTATTTTCGATTAATACTCATTTTATGTGGCAATGATTTATGGTGCATCAATTATTTATTGTGGTTTTGCACCAGTTCTTGGTCTTTCACTGGCAGGTTTTTCATGTTTATTCAATGAGGACATCTGGCACTGTCGCATCAAACTTGCTGGAGAGTTCCTCCAAAATTTTGTCACCAACCACTAAAAAACTTCTGTAGAAGATGAAATCAAATCAAAACAGTTGCTGCACAAAGTCAGAAAGGCTAAGCTAACTACAGCCTATAGCAATGGTAGAATAGACAACGTCTGCACGTCGAGTGGACAAAAGAGATGCGGAAACAAGTAAGAAATTGCAGTAAAATTGCAGAAGTCTTTATCATCGACCTTCTACTCTCAATACCCATTTTAAGCCAATGTAACCACTTCTTGTTGTTAGAGCTGATTTCTATCCTGAGATAGTGAAATCAGAGATTTGCAGAGCCAAACACAGCAATTTTGTTTCAGCAAACAGGAGAAATAGATCTTCTACAAAATGTATTGGGCTGCATGTCTTCATGCTTGAAGCTTGAAGCCATTAACTTCACACACACACACACATATATATATACATAGCCAAGGGATGTTGGCAGATTGGTAAAGTTTTAGAAACTGCTTCTGAAACGACTAAAATAAGAGTTTCACCAAATTTAACACTCAAAAGATGGTGTTTTATAAATATAAAATTGATGAAAACATGAATTACACAATTTATGTGAAAAGAGAAGCTCAACCTAGGTGAACTATTTTCTTAAACATAAAACTTGACAAAGGAAGCATAAAGGCAGCAACATTTATTTGGCAAAATCTTCAAATTTGAGGTGCAGGTAATACATTGTTATTGACCCGTGAATTTGCTTTACATAAAGTAAGACAGATTCACTGTATGACAGAATTATGAGACAGCCCCAAAGTGGTACCAGTTTCAATTTTAAATGACGCACCAAATCCTTATTCCATTTATGCCCTGTAGTGAAATCAGGAACAAGTTAAACGGTATCTCTTCATAGAGTAACACAAAGATGTCATAGATCCAAACATATGTTTCAATATATACATATTACTTGATACACAATATTAAATGATTGAAACTTATTATTTTTATTTATCACATTACAAGGATTTTACTATCCATTGGCCGTAAAAATTGTCAGCGAAGAGAGGAAAAGGTCAGTCCATATCTAATGCCTCACTGACGCTGTGCTTTCTATTGCAACAGAAGCAATTAAAAGGTTATGCTAAATCAAACATGATCATGTTCAAACATTAACTAAACAAAATTTTGTTCGAACGAATAACATCTCGTAAGACCCCAAAATCTAATTTTCACAACGATAAATACAAGAACTTCCTCATGAAAATTGAGAATGATCGGAAATTTTCCCGTATTTTCCACACCATTTTTTATGTATCAAACAAGCAAGACAAACATCTATCTTTTTTTTTTTTTTTTTTTTTTCTTGTGAAGCACCGGCCAAGAGCCACCTTCTCCGTTAAGAAAGACCAACCAACCTGGTGGTGGTGGGCCAAACCCCAAAGGAAAAATGGAGAAAAAGTTCCTACCTCCCTCTATATAAAGAGTGACGACAGGGGAAGAAGTTGCAGGCAGACGAGGGAAGGTGCTCTTTGTTACCTTTTTACTGCGTTAGTCATGGAATCCGTCCTCTTATCGCTCATTATTATCTTCATCGGGACCGCCATCTTCCGCTTGTCTTGTAAGTTCAGAAGAACCAGAGGAAACCAGGAGAACCATAGTGAGGTTGAGGTATCCTCTTCCCTTATCATCGCCATCATCGCTGAGGGAATAAGGTGGCTTTGGCCTTTGAGAATGATGTGTTTCTGAGCGACGCTCACAAGGGCTTCACCGGCCATCTCCATCAAGCACTGAAACAGAAGGGCGTTATGACCTTCATCGATAGTGAGAAGCTGGAGAAGGGGCAGAAAATGGATGAGCTATTTGGGCACATCGAGAGATCCAAAATCTTTGTGCCCATCTTTCTCTAAGGCTATGCCAATTGATTGCCAAGATGGAGATGGTAGAGTGTAGGAGACTCATCATACCGGTGTTCTTCCATGTGGAGCCGAGAGACGCCCGTCATCAAACTGGGCCGTTTAGCTCTGCATTCAAAAGTTACAGTAAGAAGGGAAAAGTGGAGAGGGAGGAGGTGAGCAAATGGGGCGATGCTTTGGGAGAAGCGGGACAAATCACCGGCTACAATTTAACCGACACTGAAGGGTAAGTAGCACCGATTCCTCTCATTGTATAGCTTGAAAAGTAGTTCGCGTTCTGCGACAGGAGCAATTTCAAGGAAAATGGTCGAACCCCAGGAAAACTTCTTTTTCTGAATCTTTAGATGAGTAATTTGAGCACATTTTGTTGAACGTTATGATATGTAACGGTGGAAGATCGCAACAATCACCAAATCAAGAGATTCTGTTGTAAACGTTGCAAATTGGAAGATCGCAATAAACACCAAATGAAGGGGATTATGTTGTAGACGTTGTAGATTGGAACATCCCAACAAACTAGGAATCATAATTATATAGCAAGAAATACCGGATATGAACGTTGTTGTTCCTTATCCATTGACTCTATAAGTACCTTGTAAATCATTCATAATGCACAATATACAGTTTCTTATGAGGAATAAAAGAAAATAGAGGGATCTACCGCCTACCTAGTTGCTGCTGTAAGAAGGCCACCATTCTTCTTTCTTCTTCTCCACCGAAACGTCTGCCATAGAAGATGGTCATCTGAAATGCAGCATCCCTCGATATAGGCATCGAAAGGTCACCGGCCATTTCCCGCCCTTTCACTCTCTGTCTAGAGTCTAAAGGGTGCTTGCTCTCCAGCGACGGGCATCCCTCGATCTTCCTCTCCGGTTCTCTTCGACGGAACCAACAGTCTGGCGGCGAGTGGGACTTCGGTTCCCTTCGGTTGATTCCGTGAATCAGGATCAAGTTGGCTGCCCTCCCATGGTCCGAAACATCTGACCTTCTTGGCGGCCCTTTCCCACCCAGAGTCTCTGACATCGCCCGATCTCGCCATATCAACACCCTCGCCCTTCGGGCAGAAGACAGGTAGCCGGATCGTCGAGGAATCCGATTCCACAATCAGGGATTCCATATCTGACGGGGCCGATCTTCCCTCCTCAGCACCAGAACCAAAGGGCAAACAGCAGACGTGATCTTAATCCAACCTGATTTGGGGAAATCCCTTTTTTGTCGGAGGAATACCAAATCCCACCGTAGACCTTCCCCTGTTCTCGCCTGAGCAGACCTGCATTTCTTCTAGACAAAGTCGGGGCACGACTCACCTCAATTCAAAATCAAACTCGTTTGAGCGTCGGCTAGCCCCGATTTACAACGAGTGCTCCCGACTATGGCAGATCTTCATGGAACGTCAATACACCATCAGATTTCATGTCATCAACCACTCAAGAACATAGTCCATTCTTTCTTCGTCATTCGGACAGGACAACCCTGGTACGTGTTGTATTCCAACAGCTCACTAGCTCACTGAAGATAATTATCAAACGTGGAGAAGGGTCATCACCATGACTCTTTTAGCCAAAAATAAGATGGGTTGTGTCAATGGTTCTATACCAAAACCCACGGGCCCCCACTCTCTCATAATTTCTTGGGAGAGATCCAACAACATGGTACTTTCTTGGCTGCTGAATTCTCTTCACAAGTCATTGACTTCAACAGTCATTTATGCCAAAAACGCTGCAGATGTTTGACATGAATTAAAGATTAGATTTTCCCAATCAAATGCTCCACGTCTTTATCAAATCCAACAACAAATTATTAATTGCAAGCAGGGACAGTCTTCAATTAGTGTGTATTACATTCAAATCAAGGGCCGTTGGGATGAGTATGAATCGCTAGTCACTTTTCCCACCTGTGAATGTGGAAACATGAGGAAAGCGCATGACATTCAAGAACATGACAGACTAATTCAGTTCTTGATGGGGCTGAATGAAAGCTATGAAGCGATCCGTAGCCAAATCTTACTCATGGATCCCATCCCCAACACATCTAAAGCTTACGCCCTGCTGGTTCAAGAAGAATGCCAACGTCAGCTCCACGTTGCCCTATAATCTGATAACATTTCAGCGGCTGTTGTGAAGAAACAAAATTATGACAACAACCGATTTAAGGGTCGAACCAGACCTCAATGTGAACATTGTGGATGACTTGGGCATATTAAGGCCCACTGCTACATCCTTCAAGGTTTTCCAAAAAAGAGCACTCCTAGTGGCCAACGACAACAGCCTCAAGCAAATCTTCATTCTACCAATGATGCATTGTCAATTCCTCCACCCACAAAGTCTCAAGAAAAGTTAACTTCCCTCACACCTGAACTGTACCATCATTTATGGAATTCATAAATTTCAAAACACCCAAAGTCAACCTCGCAGGTATGTTAGAGCACCTATTATCTGTTTAGCTTCCTCTCAAGTATGGATAATCGATATAGGAGCTACACACCATATTACTAATTGCTTGTCTAACCTCGTTTCCTCTTCTTCAGCACAATCTAATTCCGTTAAGCTCCCAAATGGTTCCACCACTCCACTCACCCATGTTGGTCAACTTTATTTAAATTCTTCTATTATATTACATCATGTCTTATGTATTCCCACTTTTTCTTTTAACCTTCTATTTGTGTCCAAGTTGGTTGCTGAAAACAATTGTCAAGTTATCTTTGATACTCATTCTTGTACTATTGAGGACCGACGCTCGACGAAGACAATTGGGAACGGTAGAATGCAGAATGGCTTGTATATCCTTGAGGATGAAGAACCATGCGCCGCCGCTGCCTCACCAAACCAATCCGTTCTATGGCATGTTAGACTTGGTCACCCTTCGTTTTCTCGCCTAAAGTCAATTTTTAGTTTTGTTGATTCCTCTCATGTTAATGAACACTGCTCCATATGTTATCGTGCCAAGCAAACTCGTTTACCTTTTCCTAGTAGTTCAATATCCACCACCAGCATATTTCAATTGATTCATTGTGATATTTGGGGAGGTTATAACATACCTTCACTATCTGGCACTCATTATTTTCTCACTGTTGTGGATGATTTTTCACGTTGCACATGGTTTTTTCTCATGTGTTATAAATCTGAAACATTTTTTTTATATTAAAAAATTTATCAATTTAGTGGAAAATCAATTTCAAATATCCATTAAAAAAATTCGCAGTGACAATGGAGCTGATTTTTTTTCTGCAAATATGGAAAATTTTTTACATCATAAGGGCATCGAGCGTCAACATTCTTGTGTCGCCACTCCTCAACAAAATGGCGTGGTTGAACGCAAACAAAAAGATCTCTTAAATGTTGCCTGCGCCCTTCGTTTTCAAGCATCATTGCTTATAAAATTTTGAGGAGAATGTGTTTTAATTGCTGCTTATTTACTCAATCATTTGTCTACTCATCCTTTACAAGAAAAAACTTTTTATGAAGTTCTTTATGGACAAACTCCCAAATATGATCACATTCGTGTTTTTGGTTGCCTGTGTTATGCATATAACATTGGCAAAACTCATAAATTTGACTCACGATCACATAAATGTGTCTTTGTTGGATATCATTTTGGTCAAAATGCTTATAGACTCTATGATCTTAACATTAATGAAATTTTCACTAGTCGAAATGTTAAGTTTATAGAAAATATATTTCTATTTCAAAACCACAAAGACCAAGATAGTGGCGTTGTTATACCTCTACCATCTCAAGAATCACTTGAATATGAATCCCAACCTCACCCAACCAGCCCACCACAACCTACTCTACCTCAATCACAAACACCAATTCCACCATCGGATCACCACCCACCTCACATTGTTGACACGATTATCCCCCACCTTGATTCCTCTGATACTCAATTGCGGCGATCAACTAGACGGTGCATTGCACCTTCACACCTTAAGGAATATCAATGTCATTCCATCGCTCAGCCCACATCTTCAGAATCGATGTCGACACACATACAACCTAAATGAACAAGGTACTTCATGTGTCGCTACCTTTATTTAGACAAGTTTTCTCCTATTTATCAAGATTTCCTTACATCTATTCTCAATCACCATCAGTCGTCAACCTTTCAAGAGGCAATGCAACATCAAGAATGGAGAGACGCTATGACTGCTGAAATTCGGGTACTAGAAGCCAACTCAACTTGGGATGTCGTTTCTCTCCCACCAGGAAAACACCCTATTGGCTGCCGATGGGTATATAAAATCAAGTAATGCGAATGGTACTATTGAACGTTATAAGGCTCGACTCGTTGCTAAAGGGTATACTAAAACTGAAGGCATTGATTACACAGAGACATTTTCTCTGGTTGCTAAAATCACCACCATTTGATTTCTTTTATCAGTTGCAACCATCAGAGGTTGGAGTCTTTTTCAAATTGATGTCAATAATGCCTTCCTCCATGGTGATCTACATGAAGAGGTCAACATTACACTACCTCCCGGGTTTACCCAAGAGAGGGAGAACAAGGTGTGTCAGCTAAACAAATCCATATATGGTCTCAAATAGTCATCTCACAACTGGTTTTTTTTAAATTATCAGAGACCCTCAAACACCTAGGCTTCTCTCAATCTAAGGATGATTATTCATTGTTCTCCAATATCAATAAACAATGTAGCATTTTCATCATTTTGTATGTTGATGACATAATCATCGCAGGAGAATCGTGATGCCATCGAGAAACTGAAAGTCATCCTCAATAACAAATTTCAATTGAAAGATTTGGGAGATTTAAAATATTTTTTGGGCATTGAAGTGGCTCGATCCAAGAAAGAGATTTTTTTACCCCAAAAAAATTATATGCTGGATATCTTACCTGAAGCCAGATACAGTGGTGCCAAACCTAGTGATGCACCCATGGAGCAACATTTAAAGTTGGATGTTGTAAAAAGGCAACTCTTACAAGATCCCACATTTTTCAGGAAAATAATTGGTTGCTTGGTCTATCTAACCATTATATGACCCGATCTTTTGCACAGTGTTCACATGTTGAGTCAGTTCATGTTGCAACCAAGAACAACTCACTTAGAGGCAGCTTTTAGGTTCCTTTGCTACATCAAATCCATAACAAGTTATGGGGTCTTCTTATCATCGCATAGTGAGATGATAATCAAAGCTTTTTGTGATTCAGATTGGGCATCTTGTCCAATAACAAGGAGATTCACTTCAGGTTTTTGCATTTTCATTGGAGAAAGTCCAATATCTTGAAAAGTTAAGAAACAGACAACCATCTCAAGATCTTCAACGGAACCCGAATATAGAGCGATGACATTGTCCTCTTGCTAGATGACTTGGATAAGGTACATTCTTAATGATATTGGAGTTACTCATCATCAACCACTGGAATTGCATTGTGACAATCAAACTACAATACACATTTCTGCAAATCCGGTGTTCCATGAAAGAACCAAACATATTGAAATTGATTGTCATGTTGTTCGAGAGAAGATTCAAAGAAAGGAAATTTGTACTAAACAAATAGACACAAAAAATCAAATTGCAGACATATTTACTAAAGCGTTGGGGAATGACTCATTCATAAAATTCAGATGCAAGTTGGGTCTCATCGATCCTGGAGGACCAAATTGAGGGAAAGTGTTGAACGTTATGATATGTAACAGTGGAAGATCACAACAATCACCAAATCAATGAGATTCTGTGGTAGACGTTGCAGATTGAAAGATCGCAACAAACACCAAATCAAGGGGATTCTGTGGTAGACGTTGTAGATTGGAAGATCGCAACAAATTAGGAATCATAATGACATAGCAAGAAATCATGATTGAATCGGGCTCGTATGCCCGTCGTGTTCCATGAGAGGTTAATCAAGATGGAACTATGATACCAGGATAACATGGCCTCTCACGAGACTGTTTAAACTCCTCATTCAAGTTAGCTTGAATTGCTAAAAAAATCCGACTGCGAGTCAAGGTTGGCAAGTTAGCTTGAGTTGCTAAAAAATCCAACCGCTTGGTTGGCCTGTCNAGCAAAAATGCCCTTCTTCGTCCCCCTTTTCTTCTTTCTGTAGAAAGTTCAAGAAATTATTTTTGATGCTTATACGAGTTCTTTCTGTTGAGGGTTGGCCATTACTGCTATATCCAAGTTCTTGTTCCGCTCTGCTTTTTGTTGAGGCAGCTATGGACTGACATTATTTTGGTTGAGCGAGAGAGAGAGAGGTGACTGGTTGGTGGGAAAGCAATGTTGGAATAGTGTTAAGAATGGCATGAGACGGTGCTGCTAACCCGTTCCTATAACTAATAAATGTTGTAGTGAATTTTGTTTTATTTAATCGCTTCAAATTGCATTGAAAAAAAATCATGTAAATGAAAGAAACCAATGTTGGCCTCTCTCTCTTTTAATTTCCGAATGGTTGGTTGTAATTGACATCTCCCTCACCCGGCTCTTTCATTTTGTAAAGAATCAGACACTAGCCAACCGATCATAATTGCTTATATATACATCTAAGTTATTTCGCGTCTCGTAGTGTACCTCAAAGAGGAAAACCAGCAAACCTGACCAAAAATCACTTTTCTGATGTTACAAAGCACGTTACGTAAAGAAAGCAAGATAAGTACAAGAGTAAAAGAAAGAAAGGGATGTTCTTCTCCTCCTTTGTTGATCCACGAAAATAGCCCTTGGGGACGAAAGAAATGTAGAGGATGAGTCTCAACAGATTGCAGATGTTGCAAAGTGAAGGTTCAAACAGAGAAGATAGACAGATTTGGATGGTTTCATGGATTGCATTCCTACAATACATGCAAAAGAGAGTCCTTCCCACCACATCAAACCATAGCAAAATGCTTCTGTATTATATAGAAGAGTCACAACTTGATCATTTCCTTTAATTTTAGGAAATATTACAATATTACTATGATTGTAATTAACAAATTTGCTTATATCATCTGTATTTCACGAGATTTATCAACATTACATTTATTTATAATAAGAAGTTGAGCTGTAGTGCTTCCAAAATCTTGTGTTGTAATCTGTTGTATTTTATAATTAATCCTCCACATCATGTACTTGCCTCAAATGTCGATGTATCATAAAGACTATCTATTAATATATTTCCTCTTGCTCTGAATGGACCAGGTAGACCAATGTAGTTTCCAACATCGAGTGATTGAATTTTTAATATCGAACTTCTCCACCTTTTTTTTTTTTGTTGAGAGTATCCACCGCCATCATTTAGTGCATGTTTCTTAGACAATACAGCAGAGAGTACTAATTTCTTTTGCAATCTATTGAACCACCGGGGTTGGATCTCTCAATATTTTTCATCCCACAATACCCAAATTAAAAAAAAAATGCTTCATACTTACTGACACCATTTTAGTGTCAGAAAAAATGAACCATATACTGAGGCCGAGGGGCAAAATGTTAAGAGTTAATTCTACTACTTGCAAATACTGACGTTTCTTTTGCATTATTTATAACAGGGCTTTCTTTCTTTCTTTTTTTTTTTGTGCCATCCTGCTTATAGTGCTTCAGAAAGAATAAAACAAAACTCTATGATAAGTCTTTAGTAAAGATACCAGGGATCACGAAAAAAAAAGGAAAAGATATCTTAACTCAACATGCTTCGTATGAGCATGCAAAATGGGCTTGATGGAGACTTGCAAAGCTAACATGTTGTCACAATATAAAATAAAGAAATGCCTGCATCTTTTCCGAATCAACACCTGCTGGAGGAAATGTCTGTATCTTTAAAATATGTATGATCCAAGTGACTTCTGCTGCTGTGGACGCCAATATTGAATGCAGTTGTGTAGCAGACAAACGTGGGCTGTTTGTCAGTTGTCTAAGATATGGAAGAAGCACCAAGAAAAGTGCGCGGTAGTCGGTGATAGACTCTCTTGCCTCATGACACTTTGCCCAATCGAGGAGATAGAAAAGGCATGTAGTCCAAAAGTTCATTGCGGTAAGAAATTGCAACCATTAAAGTAGCCGCATGGAAATATCGAAGAATGCATTTGACAAGCTGACAATGACTATTCTTAGTTCTAAAGGAGATGCAAGGTTAAGTATTGTAGTTTGCATATCAAACTCCGAAGTAATGTCGGATCAAAAAAATCAGAATAAACAAATTATGAAATTCCTCATTAAAATCATAACTTTGGAAATCATATACTCACTCTTATACTTTCAAAACTCTAAAAATAGTCACCAACGTGCTCGCCGATGTCCTTCCCGGCCGGAGAATTCATCCAAGACTGACCTTATAAAATGGATAGATGTGGAATAGCCAATTCTTTTCCCAGATTCTGCACCAACTTCTTCTGCCTTCGAGATACTTCAAACTGATGGAATTAAATACTATTACATGCCCATGTTTACATTTTTGAATAAAATTAATGGCAGGACACTAATCAACATATTCAACCACTAAGGGATTGAATTTGAGCGGATGAACCTCCGACCCCGAAAACAGGATTTCACGTTCAAGAGTTCCTCGTGCAACCCCCTGAGAGTTGCCGTTACTTGTTTTGCGTCCACCCATAGGGACACGGAAGTTCTTAGTGGCCTTCCCTGCCTCCAGAGTAGCTTTCAGCAACTCCGCAACAACACTACCAACTACAGCACTGCTGACCAAATCGGACATGCCTGCATAATAAGCACGTTTGTATGNAGGTACATGACAGTTCAGGACCCATGTCTTTTGTCCATTTAAAACCCTCAAGGCCCATGTGTGCAATTGCCCGACACATGAAACTTTGCCACTGCATCATACTGTTATTCTGTTATTGGAAGGGAAGCTAGTGAAAAGTATCAGTATTTCATTATCCCGTCCACCTAACAGCTGGAGCCTTCACATTTCCCCCCATTTGCATGCCGCGCCTACAAAAATTAAATTTAAATGGTTGCAGTAAGATGAGTGAACTCCATCCATCTATTGGGCTTCTCAAGAGCTTGACTCACTTGGATTTAACTGGCTGTTGGTTGCTAAAGCGAGTGCCTCAAGAGATTTGGCAATTGTCCTCACTCGAAGAGCTTGACCTCACAAATTGCTATGAAATTAAAACTTTGCCATCACAAATGGAGGATCCAAAGTCATTGAAGCCGGTGTTACTTGACAAATTGAAAGTCTTAAATTTCACGGGTTGTCATAACCTCATCATTTGTCCAGATTTTACAAGCATGCCACATCTACAGAAATTGAACTTTTTGAGTTGCCAGAAGATGAGTGAACTTCATCCATCTATTGGGCTTCTCAAGAGCTTGATTGACTTGAATTTGCATTATTGCCTATCACTAAAAGAACTGCATCCAGAAAATTGGCAATTGACCTCACTTGAAGAGCTTGACATCCAATTTTGCTCTGAAATTACAACTTTGCCATCACAATTGGGGAATTGTAAGTCATTGGCTCGCTTGTCTTTGGAGGGCTGCAAATCATTGATGGAACTTCCCGAAGCAGTGTGTCAGTTGACCTCACTCAAAAAGCTTATCCTCTTCGATTGCGAACAATTAGAAATCATTCCAGATGTCTCAAGTCTGAAGGGATTAGAGAAATTGGATCTAAGCTACTGCAACAAGATTGTCAATGTTCTCGGCATTCAGGTAAACAAATTATGGCATGCCACTTCCCCCATTAACTTATTTTGGCCCACTTGGTAGGGGCAGCTTTTGAAATTTGTCAAATTAGTGGCAACTCAAAATTTCAAAACTGGCAGGATCGAAAAAATGAAGATAGATGCAGTCCACCAGGGAAAATGATATCTCTACTTCTTTTTCTATATAACCTAACCTTAAGAGGTTGATGTTTGACTTTAGGAACACCATGTGACTGTTTCATGAACCTAACCAAAAAAAAAAAAAAAAACAGATTCATAGAACACTTTTTTTTGAGTTTCATGAATCTACTCTAATTTTGAAGCAGATTCATGGAGCACTTATATAGCGTTCCTAATGTCAAACAGTCCATAAGAGATCGTTTAGCAATAGTAACATATGTTAGTGTCCCATAAATGTGCCTCAAAACATGAGGCAAATTCACAAAACATTATAATACAATGTGTTTCATATCTGCCATATTTTTTTGGGGTACATTTATGAAACAATAATAATGTATTATTGTTGCCAAACATCTCCTATGTATACATATTTTTACAAGCCTCAACACTGAAAACCTTGCCCGCAATATGTTACAGTGTATCTTACGGATGGAGATATAAATTATTTATGATCCACAAGACTTTAAATGACAAATGTATATATATATATATATATATATATATATATATATATATATATATATATATATATATATATATATATATATATATATATATATATATCATTTTCCCATGGTTGATTTATTTGAAGTTGAGAGCCTTAATTAGTTGATGCAGCTGAAGCAGGTGATCGGTGCTTCACTCTTTGTACATTGTCATTCTTACAAAATGTATGTTTTTTCTGTTTTTGGGCCTAGGAACTTGACAAGTTGGAAGAACTAGTACTCAGTCATTGTGAAAACCTCATCAGGTGTCCACTTTTTTCGAGCAATATGACACACTTACGGACATTGGATTTTGGAGGTTGTGCTAAGATGCCTGAACTTCATCCATCTATTGGGCATCTCAAGAGCTTGACTGACCTGAATTTGTACAACTGCAAATCACTAAAGGAACTGCCTCAAGAAGTTTCTCAGTTGACCTCACTTGTAAGTCTTAACCTTACTGGTTGCTACCAGATTTCAGCTCTGCCTGAATCCATGAGACACTTGAAGCAACTGAAGTGGTTGTATCTAAAGCGGTGTTCCTCATTGACAGAAATATCTGAATGCATTTGTTCCTTTCTCAATCTTGAACTGCTAGATGCTTCACACTGTCAACATGTTGCAGTTTTGCCAAACTGGATTGAAAAGCTTAAGAGCTTGATTGTGCTTGATTTGAGTTGGACAGCCATTGAAGAGCTGCCACATTGCATTGTGTCGCTAGAGAACCTTAAGCGCCTATCAGTTTCTCATTGCCATCAGCTCAAGTTCTTGCCTTGGTTCCCACCTTCCCTCACCACACCCGAAGCAAGGGGCTGCGGAAAGCTTGAGGACGTTCCTGGCATTAAGCAGATGAAATTGTTACGGGGATTGGACCTTAGAGGATGTAGAAGCCTTGACGACTCATTCTTGGAAAGACTTCAGGTAAACATCTTGGAACACCCTTGTTATGTCTTTTCGTCCATTGATAGGGGTAACTCTGAAGGTTACCAAATTAGTGGGAGTTGGGAGGTCACAATTTTAAAACCCAAACCTTGCAGCAAACAAGGTCAAAGGTACACGATATTCTCTTTTCTTTGAAGAGTTTCCACTCAATCAAAATGCACAACTTGGTTCTTTTTCTATAACTTCAATTGAGTAGACCTTTTAGTAGGTGGGAATGTAGAGTGTGTTTCTGAGAATTCCAATTGGTCTGACTGGGATTGTAAAGCAGAGCTTCGATTCGAAGATGTTTGTAAAAGTTAATGGAAGCTTATGAAGGTCCTCGCATTCGTTAGTGGCATCCCATTTAATAAGGCATTCAGCTTCACCTTTATGGATATGTTTATGCTTACTCACTAACCACGATATCTCCATCCTCTGTTTTCCAGAAAGCAAACTTTCAAAATCTAGGAGATTTCTCCATCTCTGGGAGGAGGCTGTCCGATGGTGGGTCGTCATATCCACAGTCCCCCTCTTTCCTTCTTCCCAAGCAGTTCGAGACAGGCATCTTGTACTTGCATGTAGATAAAAGCAGTTTGGACAACATTTGCTCGGTACTAGACGAAAGTAATGGCTCGGAACTTGTTCATAAAAGCATTCCAAGCGATGAAGCTGTAGACAGCCAGCCGGGCAGAGTTGTTTTGATAGAGATAACGACAGGTGATGCTAAATTCCAGTTTTCAGCTTTAATTGGAATTCAATGGCACGGAACTAGTGAAGAGGAGGAATATAGGAAGTTGCCCACGGCTACATTTGGGAGGGATAGCGAGCTGATGAAGATGGCAACAGAAGGAGAATTTAAGGGAAATGGCGACGCCCGGCAGAGGACGATGATGACTATGCGTGTGTCCATCGACGGCTGCGTCCTACTCCATGGTGATTTATTCACATATACGGAACATTGCGATCATTGGCTATATCCCGATCCGATTGAAGCTGACGATCATTTTGTTATTGTGAAATTTGGTTGACCATCTTAAAAGCAAGCCAACATAACATAAAGCCCGGAACTGGAAAAGCCGAAGAATGCGAATTGGATCCAAGTGGCTGCCAAAAGCTTGTGGATCAATATTCTTGGCATTGAGCTGTTGAAGTCTGATATACAAAGCACAGGCCCTTGCGTACGTTTAGAGAGGATGATATGACGATGGGTATTGGGCGCGTATGCACATGCTCTTGCCATCATATATATACCTTATTTATGCTGCTAAAAATAAAAAAAATATTTAAATGTGTGTGCTTTGTGGTTATTCCTTCAAGACTTAAGTTTGCATGTGTTATAGTCATAATTCTTTGCCAATATTTTAGCTGAATTTTGCCTGTAGTATTTAGCTGGTGTGGTACTGGTAATAATGTATGTTACCTCCCTGGTTTGACGAAGTTCGTAGATAGGTTTCATTGTCATACTATTTGGTTGTATTTACATAATAAATACGTAAACATCAACCCTTGAAAATTTGTTATATTTTAGAATCCTCAGCACAAGAGTATCCTCAAGTCCTCTTTATACACAGACTGTTATAATTTACTGTCTTCACACACATATGCCCATATATTGGATTTGGCTTTTATGTCAATTGAAATATCTCGGCCCAAAGTTGACCAGAGACAGTGGTCAGCGACTCCTAATCTGTCCTGCAATTGTCTCCAACACATACTTAATTGAGGCAGCTTTCAGTCTTTGGATTCTCTGCCAAGTTGTCAGTTTCCAGCCTCTGATGCATGTCTAGGCTCTTTTTTTTCTAGCTGCATACTATGTTCTATAATCGGTGACTCGTAAACTGCAGAATTAACACAGCCTAACTTCTTCAGGATTTGAACCAAATTTTTTACACCATCTACATGATGCTGCTCTTCAAAACGACTCGTCATAGTCCACCATTTCTTGAGCACGAGTTCAATTGTTCTTATCACTCGTTCCAGATACAGAGATTGCACTCTCCATGCACTTCACTGCAGCATTGAATTGCTTAAAGCGAATTTCACATGTCTTTGTGTTCTGCACTGCACCCTGACTGACAGCATGTTGACACACTGCCTCTGTGTAAGGCACCACGATTAACCAGTGCACGGATCGTATTCAAGTGATCAGGTTGATTGCTTTGAGGCATGTCAATTTTAAAGAATGCCAGATATAGTAAACCCCTGCCAAATTACCAGTTCAACCATGCAATAAGATCAGGCATTGAAAGGCAGGAAGACAATGCACATCCATTTCACTGTTAAATTCTTCAAGTGTTTTCTCTGCCTTGTCCTTCAAACCTGCATTCACCTAAATTGGAGCAATATTATTGAAGGTGGTCTAATCGGCAGTAACCCGGCCATTTCCATTCAACTTACCTAAAGCCTTTTCTACTCCAATAATGTTACTGGCAGCAGCAGGACTCCTCATCCAAACATTATATGAGAAGACGTCTAGGATGACCTTCCTGGCCATCAAATCTGGAATTACAGCAGGAACCTTTTCAGTCTTTTCATCTTTTGAACAGAAGGTCATCAAGTTATTGAATGCCAAGGGGTCTAGAAAGCTAAATTCTGCTCCTCCATTTTCTCCCCTGCAGTAAAAGTTGAAAAATGATGAGCACCATAAGGGTGATGGTTTTTAATGGTTCAGGGAGATATATTATTTCTCCCCAACAACAATTCCCTTTATTTTGGAGAGAAGAACGATCTTAATTGCTTCATCTCTTGCTGTCGAATTCATACCTCTCTTGGAAGCCATTTCAAGAAGCAGCATCATTAATAGGACACATTCTTCTTCATGAAATACTTTTACGACTGAAAAATAGTGAAATATTTTAGGAAGGCGATCGAGGCCATTAAGCAATTTACCACGTTCCAACATATACTTCTTTTCTAGAAAAAATGGATTGGCAACAAAACCACTATTGCATGTCCTCTAATGACCCATAACTTAAGAATGTTTAGAATTTGGCGTATGACTATAACTACCTTCCTCACAAGAACTCAAAATTAAGCGTTATGGAACTATTAGTCAATAACCTGTGAAGAAGATATACAACTGATGTAAGGAGATACAACCCTTTCAAGAAGCTTCAACATAATTTCTGTCGGAGGATAAACAAATGAGGGTTGTTATGGAGCATCCGCATGACAGCAAAAAGTTAATGTAAATCAATGTAAGAAACATAAAAAGCAATTAGATCCATGAAAGATTCTCAAAGCAGACATTTGCAAGAAAATGATGCCCCCCCAATTTCAATTCTCAGGAACATCTTATTAAGAAGACCTATTGTATTCTACACTATCATTTCATCACCTCCTCAGTTTTCAAAGTTTTTATGTTTTGACCCTCTTCTACATGTATAGAATATTAAAAGGTACTACTTTGTTTACCGGATAACATTAAACTACAAAAACTTTGTAAACTTTAATATGTGGGTTTTCAGTTTTTCATGTTTCAAAATGTGGCGGCTTATGGGAGAATAACGCAACAAAACTTCTTGTTCAAGTTCCTTGAAAAAGAAGCTCATGAAAGTACGTGATTAGTGGGTTTTCAGTTTTTCATGTTTCAAAATGTGGCGGCTTATGGGAGAATAACGCAGCAAAACTTCTTGTTCAAGTTCCTTGAAAAAGAAGCTCATGAAAGTACGTGATTATCATGATCATATGCCACCTAAATCAGCAGTAGCTTTTTTACCTTGACAAGTCCCGTAAGAGTAAGGCCCCACTGTATTAATTATCTTCATTGATAGCATTTGATATACGAACAGTTGTTCTGTGTCTTGTAAGTTCTTATAAACTAAAATAAAGCAATTGCTTCATCACCAAATAACAAGAAATAGGAATTGCACTAAAAAAATGCAAAAAAATTAAATCAACAAAAAAGAAAATAAAACAGAGAGACAATAACACGTCCAATCAATCTCCTGATCATCAGATACTTTTGACAAATGAAGCCGCAAAATGACACTCAAAAGGGAGGTCTAAATTTCCAATATTCAAAAACTGTCATCGAGAAGTAAAGAGCCCCCACGCATCCATCAAAAGGGCAAGGAAATGAGTTAAACCCTCCAAAGAATTTGAGAGAAAAAAGAGTTCGGGATTTTTACCCAAAGGCTAAACAGCACCTTCGTAATGAAAGCACCCTTAACGATCTTCCGACCTCGCATTTGTTGAAGTGCTTGGTAGTGACTGGTACCCTTCAAGCACCGGCTGAGCACCCTACCAATGCTTCGGGAGGAGCTGCCTTACTTGAAGAGTAGACAGCGAAGTGACTCCTTAGCCACCACCAAGCCCGCCGCCGCCAGCTTTAGTACAATTTGGTTACCAGTGCAGCCATTCTGTTTCTTTGTGAAGATGATAGTGGCGGCGAAGGGCTTTATGTTTGAGCAGAAGCGTTTTCGAAAGAGGGAGAGTATGCTGGGACGAGATCAAGTTACGTCTATGTTGGAGTTTAGTCCGCATCAGCTTCCGAATAGATTGCCAAAAAAACAAAAAAAAACATTGGCCCCTGTAGGCTTAAACTTGTTTTGGTTTAAAAAACCGAAAACAAATGATCGCTTGTGTGTTGTATGCTGTGTTGAATGCATGCCATTAATCGAATTTTTAACTGCACAGATTATGTTTTCTGGATTAAACTTTACATATAATACAGTGACAAGTATGTATTTCTCCTCCATTTTTTAAGTGGGTGTTATGCGGCTGTTTGAAAAAAACGTCAGTTTGTTCTGCCTTCTTCTTTAATGGGTCATTGAAGATAATGCTGGTGCTTCCAGCAGACAACCTATGCCTGCCCACACAAGCAAACTAGTTACAGAGTTGCTAGAAACTAGTCTATCTGCAGAACCCATATCCTATAGAACTATTTCTGAAACTTAAAACTATGCCAATGGACACATTTTTTTGTTACAGAACAATTAGAAACCATACACTCAAAAAATAGAACTGGAGGCGACACGAGGACTAACTCATAGCCTTTGTAGTATTGTGTTTATAGCATTTGTCTTCTAAGGACATTCTCACAAACACTTGGTGAACATCACTAGAGTGTCACTTTGCGCATATAAAGGAATGGCAGTCGCAGTCCACGACTCCATTCTACAAGCAGATATCCCCTGCAAATCACCACAATAGCACAACGTGAAAGGAAATAAAAATCAACTAATCGTCAAAAAATATACAAAAAAAGAGACAAGAACAGATAAAATGAGGAGAAAGGATTGTTAGGCAGATGCTATATGAATGAAAAATATTGAAATAGAAAAAAAAAAAATCATTCTGGGCATGGAAGAAAATTGAGGACAACCCTGGCATTGGGTTAATAAGTAAAAGCAAAGAAGCGGAAATCAGGGAGGAAAGTGGAAATAGGGAGCCGGGAGCCGCCTAATGATTCTCCAGTTATGGTCGTTCGGACCTTCGACCCTCAAACGATGAAAACGTATGGAGTTTTACGGACACCAATTACATGTCAATTCGTGTTTTATTTGATCCGACAATTAATGATTCCCCTCTAAATCACAAATTCGCCTTAAGGACTAATTTTCTTAAACATTTTCGTGCAGACTTGCTATTGTTACAAAAGTAAGAGCGTAAAAGTAGCCGTAATGTTACAAAATTAATGTTCTAACTTCGTCAAAAGTACAAATAAATTTTTTTTGACTTCAAAAGACCTGCATTCATTCTATATCTTATCTATTCTTATTCGGATGTTCATTATATTTTAAAAAGTATTGCTTTTAGATAAAGTAAAACAGTCTCCACTCAAATATAATTTTCTTGACAAGTACAACTGTTACGATACTCCAATCTTTTCCAAGAAATTTTTCATAAAATATTGGTAAATGCACTTTCCAAAAAATATATACGCAAAAATATAAAATATCATGACCATCAAAATAAGTATGACAAAATTTCAATCTCCCTTAGATTTCGTCAAGACGGGATATTTCTAGTGCTTATGAAATAGTCCATTTCAATCTTTCTTAACCCGATAAATTGCAACTTCTTTGTTTTCACTTTAAAATTTAACTCAGAAAACTACAACTTTGTTTCTGCTACTTCAAATTAATCGTAATCTCGAACTTTGATCGAAGTTTCTTCCCCCTTAAATAAAATTAACTAATTTCTTCTACGCCCCATAACTACACTGATGTGCACTAGCTAGGGGCTAGGATACATATATAATCATAATCCATCTCCTATACAAAGTTTGTAGGATGATCAATCTCCGTTCATGCATTGACCCAAGGGAGTTAAAAATGGAGTATGTTTTTGTTATTTAATTCTTAAAAGGCATCCAAAGTCTTTTTAATTTACGTAATGAATTTTAAAGAAAATCTGCGTCTTTATTATTCTTGATATTACTCAGCAAGTTATGAAGCAACTGAACTTGCTGCCTCCAGAGAATTATCGCTCACTAAATAGCGAAAGAGTTGTCGGACTCCATCGTCTTACTAGAGAAGCTTGAGTTCCAATCCATTGCTCATTGCTGTCGCCTCAGGATCCTGCCAGCTTATGCCTTTGTTGCATCAAAAGAGAGATGGAATGTCACCAGCAAGTGCGGACCTAGGAAACTTCAGAGAATCTCCAATTGGAGAGCCTTCAAAGAGACGATACTACTCTTGCCTGCAGCTCCTCCTTCTCTCACTTTACTCTCCGCAACAGGTTGTTGTGAACTAGAAACGATAGCAGATGTCTCAAATGCAAAGAGATTACGGGAATTGGATCTGAGCAGCAGCCAGAAAACTGTGGAGGTTCCTTGCTCAAGGAGGATGTAGAAGCCTCTCAGCTCACTGAGAAAAAGAGTCAAGGTCAATGTCATATTAACAAATGTTTTTATGTCTATAGCCATCAGCTACTCTCCCTTCAACTGATAGATGTTGTGATTATCACAAACTTGTGGGTAGTCGTAATTGCAATCCAGCGGGGAAAATACCTGTCATACTCATATATAGAAGCCTCAACATTAGCATGATATCTCTTCACTTACTCTGTTTTCCAGTTCAATCAGCTCATTAGTCCTTGACATTCACAAGGGCATTTTCTATTTTCAGTCCACCAATGCCACTAGACAGATCTCTTTACTCTGTTTTTTTGTTGCAAATCCACTCCTTTTTTTTATGTTTGTGTAATTAATTTCCGACTTATTTGCTTTCCTCATTTTTATAACTTTTTAAAATTTTATTGTATTTTTACCGTATTATACTAAAAACAAAAAAAAAACTAAACCAAACAGCAAAGAAGTTTTTTGTGACCATGTGAAACCAGCCTTGATGGCATCCTTGTCCATGTTGACATCCTACACATGGTGACTGGTGTGGGCAGTTGCCCACACTAGTCTCTTAAAATTTCCTTATGAACGAAAAAGCTTTTTGTGACTATGAGAAACAGCCTCCACGGCATCGTTGTTCATGTAGACATTCCTACAGATGACGCCCAGTTGATGTTTCAAACCATAATTCAATTCAGGGATCGACACGTCCCCAAAGTGGAACTTGGAGGGTGTGGCGGGACGATGATGGTTGATATGATTCTCACCGGAGGTCGATGATGCATGTTTCTGTCAATTGCTGGTGGTTACCTCAGGAGTCCAATGGATGGCGGATGTGATGATATGTGTGTTGATATGCCTTCTACTGCCGACGTCCGGGTGAATTCCGGTGGACCAAAGGTCCTGCTACTGCTTCCTCTGTAGGTTTCGGCTGATCACCAAGAGCAGACGAACATAAGGCCTGGGATTTTCTAGTCCGACTACTCGTTCATTTACAGCTCTTGAGGAGGTTTGCATTTCGGGAAAGAAGAAACCAGGCACAGCTTTTTGCCACTCCATTTTCATTACTATTTTTATATAATTAGTTGGCTATGAAAGACTTGAGTGTCTTCTGCTCTTAATTTGTAAATGCAAATCAGAAAATGAGCAAAGGCTAGACAAGCACTCCAAATGATTAAGCACGCATCACATGGACCAGTCGTTCTATTCAAAACCTTCAAGTAAAGCCTGTTTGGATGCCATCAAAATTGAGTTTGATGAAGACCTGGTTTTGTAAAATGAACTCAAAAAATTTCTAAAAATTATTTTTTTTGAGTTGAGCTGATCTCATCACATAAATTTCTAAAAATTAAGTGGATAAACTCATAGTCTTAGCTATACGAAATAAATATTTTTTTGAGGGGTAAATTTAGTCAAAGCTTCAAAACATGTTCAATTGAGAAGTGGCCCATCCAACTTTATTTTTTTCTTTTTTTGGGAACAAAACTTGTCTATGACCTCTGCGCAAGGATGACACCCACTAAATCAAAATAAAAGCAACATGAAAATGGTTAAGTGTAGTTAACTAAGGAATTTAGATCAGACGGTTTTTTTTATTGATGCTTTTATCTTTATATTAGTAAATTATCATATATATATTGTATTATATATGTGATAAATTATTTAATTTTCGTCATCCGTACCTCTTGCTTTTGCATGAATAAGATTTATCTACACAGTGAAACCACATTTTTTCTGACGTTTTGTTTGTTTTCACATGTACACAGTACATCATCTCAACTTGCTAAATCTATTGAGAGATAACGGAAAAAAAAGGGTTTAGGCAATAGGGTTCCAAGTTAGAACAATAAACAAAGTTGGCTTCTGAAGCTAACAGCCGAACACTATGATTTCCGAGATGATGGAAATTCAACCCAAGAACTGTTTCATGAAAAAACAATAAGACAGGAGCCTTATGCTCCTTCACTCTCGGACGGTGTCGAAGGTCACGAGAGGTATCGAGAGATTCACAGTTTCGTTGAAGCACCAAGTTTGGCGTTGGGCGAATGGGTCGAGAGATTGTACAGAGATTCTTGCCACCGGCTGCGATCGCCATCATCACGGCCATGACCTTCTTTTTCTGGTCCCATCAGTCCAGAAGGCCTAGAGTAAATTCGGAGAGGTCTGATTCGGACGACGGTAAGGATGATGCTTCGCCTCCACCGCCGGTGAGAGAAGACGGATTCCAGTATGATGTGTTTCTGAGCTTTAGGGGACCAGACACTCGCAAGGGCTTCACAGGCCATCTCTACCAAGCATTGAAAGAGAAGGGCATAATCACTTTCATCGACAGTGAGACGCTGGAGAAGGGGCAAAATGTGGAGGAGCTATACGGGTGCATCGAGAGATCGAAAATCTTGGTGCCCATCTTCTCTAAAGGCTATGCTGATTCAAAGTGGTGTCTGAAGGAGATAGACAAAATGGTACAGTGCAATAGGCTGATCATACCGGTCTTCTTTGATGTGAATCCAAAAGTCGTCTGTCATCAAATTGGCTCTTTTGAACGTCCATTTAGGAGGTATTGTAAGAGTGAGAGAATAGACAAGGGGGAGGTAAACAAATGGAGTGATGCTTTGAGAAGAGCAGGGAGAATCTCGGGGTATAATTTGGCCGATACTGAAGGGTGAGTAGCATAGTTCCTCATTCATTCTCATTAAGCAGTACCAAAATTCATATATTAGTGAATTGGCAACTAAGAAGCACCGCCAATAGCCTTAGATGTGCTAATTTCTTTGAATGGCTTAAGATTGGCGATAACAAATAAGGTTAGTGTTGTCTATGTAAGCATTTTTCTTTCCTTTCGAGCACACCCAGTATACATTCTTGCTTTTTCACGTTCTTGACAGAAACGAGGCAAAGCTCATCCTGCTCATCGTGAAGAGGATTCTGACTGAAGTGAGTAAGACCTCTCTATTTGTGGCTAAACATCCAGTAGGACTCAACTCTCGTATTGAAGACGTGGAAAAAATGCTTAACGTTGAAGCCCAGGATGTCAGAATGGTCTGGATCCATGGGATGGGTGGCAGGGGCAAGACCACTCTTGCTAAGGCTGTCTATAACAAAATCTCTTCTCGTTTTGATGCTTGCGGCTTCATTGCTGACATCAGAGAAGTAGCACAACGATCCTCCAAACTAGTTTCACTCCAAGAACAGCTGCTGTATGATGTTTTCAAAGATCTAAATGTGAAAGTAAACAGCATCAGTCAGGGAATTGGCATTATCAGTCGGCGACTTCAGATTACCAAGGTTCTTCTAGTTCTTGATGATGTTGATAATGAATCACAACTCGATGCATTGGCTGGCAGCCTGAACTGGTTTCGCCCAGGGTCAAGAATCATCATTACTACCAGAAATAAGGGGCTGTTAAGGGAACCAAGAGCGAAGCAAAGTCATGTGTATGAGGTTAAGGAGCTTGACCCTGACCAATCACTCAAGCTTTTCAGCTGGCATGCATTTGGGATAGAGCAACCAGTTGAGGATTTTGCCGATCTTTCAAAGGAAGCTACATCCATTGCTGGTGGGCTGCCATTAGCCCTTGCTATCTTCGGATCACATTTCTTTGATCTGAAAACGGTAAAAGAATGGAGGGTTATGTTGGAAAGGTTGAAGGAAGATCAAGATAAAGAAATTCACCAAAGGTTGAGGATAAGTTTTGATGCACTTGATGCAAAAGAAAGGAAGGTATTTTTGGACATAGCATGCTTTTTCGTTGGGCTGGAAAGGGAGCTTCCAATTCTCATGTGGGAGGATTGTCGGTTCTTCCCAGACATATCAATCAAGGTCTTAATGCACAAGTCTCTACTCAGTATAAATTATGATACCGGGAAGTTTGAAATGCATGAGCATATTAGAGACATGGGAAGAAAAATTGTGGAAGAGGCAAGCCTTTCAAATCCAGGAATGTATGGCAGGAGGTTGTGGAAAGAAGATGAGATACTAGATTTACTGCAAAAAGGAAGAGTAAGAGCATATCATTTTCAATAATCATAATGATAATGATAACAATACTATTATTGTTATTAGTTTCATTTTTTCGATTTCATTTTAATGATGTCCATGGCCCTATTAGACTACCCTCTGTCTGCCAAACAATAAAATTAGTTGTTATTGTTCATCTGCTTTGGTTTGAAAATTGAGCACGTTGTGAGTAACTAGAACACCTTGGGAGCTTGTATACTGTAGAACTGTGCTGGAAATATATAAGAAATATTTCTCATTATAAAAGAAACTCATTTTCTTTGGGTGTCAATCACTTTGAAATGCAGAGAGCGACAAATATTGATGCCATCCAACTCTTTCGTGGAAATACCGATTCAATGTCTGTGGACGCAGAGACTTTTGCCTCAATGTCTCAACTTAGAATGCTTCGATTGGGAAAGGTAACTTTGGAAGAATGAACGTTTTCCCAAAAGGCTTAGATGGTTGCAATGGACTCTATGTGACTTGGATTCGTTGCCTGGTGCCCTTCCTCTTGAGAATGTTATTGTTCTTGACTTATCTTGGAGCTCGATAACTCAAGTTTGGAACCGGCAAACATTTGCAGAGATCAAGGTAAAAGAAAAGTCCTTGGGTATATTGCCTTTTCGACTTCATCTATTTTGTTTATTAGCTACACGGGGTTATGTGGATCAACGTGATCGACATCCTTATAGTGTATGTTCATCATATTGGCCACAAAAGAATTTAGACATATTTTTATTTTATTAAACATTTTAAAATATTTATTAAGTTTTTTTAGAAAGATAAATAGAAAGCCAATGCAAGTTAATGCATCAGTATTAAGATTGATTTCTCAAAATTTTCAGGAATTTTACGATGAAAACATCGACACAAATCCCTTACAATATTGCTAAGAGATGCACACATTGCACATGGATATTGAATTTTCACTTTCCTTTAGCTCGTGTAGACTGTAGATAGAAAGGTGAAGAAAACTTTACTTCTCTTTATGGGAATTGTTCTGATAAAACAATTTTTCCTTTAGGTCCTTGACAAATTGAGAGTCCTAAAACTCAATGGTTGTTGGAATCTTGCTGTCTGTCCAAATTTTATAAGAATGCCACATCTAGAGAAACTGGATTTTGAATATTGTGAGAGGATGAGAGAACTTGATCAATCTATTGGGCATCTCAACAGCTTGACTCACTTGTCTTTGAGAGACTGTCATTCACTGGTGGAACTGCCTCAAGAAGTGTGGCAATTGATCTCACTTGAAATGCTTGACCTTACTCGTTGCTACCAAATTACAGCTCTGCCATCACTGTTGGGGGATTCAAAGCCATTGAAGCAGCTTTTGCTTGGCAAATTGAAAGTCCTCAATCTTCGTCATTGTCGGAACCTCACCATGTGTCCAGATTTTACAAGCATGCCACATCTAGAGAAATTAGATTTTGGATATTGTCAAAAGATAACTGGACTTCATCCATCTATTGGGCTTCTCAAGAGCTTGATTCACTTGTCTTTGGGCTGGTGTGAATCACTAAAGGAACTGCCTGAAGAAGTTTGTCAATTGACCTCACTCCAAAAGCTTGACCTTAGTTGTTGCTCTCAAATTTCAACTCTGCCTATATCCATGAGAGACTTGAAGCAACTAAACTTGTTGTCTCTTGTGGGGTGTTCCTCTTTGGAAGAAGTACCTGAATGCATTTGTTCATTGCTCAATCTTCAAGTACTAAATTTTAGAGAGTGTCGTTCTCTTGCATCTTTACCCAACTCGATTGGCAACTTAAAGAGCTTGGAGATGCTTGATTTGAGTTGCACAGCCATTGAAGAGTTACCAGACTCCATTGCATTGCTTGAGATGCTTGAGGTCCTATCAATTGCTCATTGCAAAAGACTCAAATTCTTGCCAGCTTCTGCTCCTGTTGAGCCTTCAAAGAGACAAGACTACTCTCTCCCTCTGCTCCCACCTTCCCTCACCGAACTCCATGCAGAAGGTTGTTATAAACTGGAAACAATTGCAGACGTCTCAAATGCAAAGGGATTACTGGAATTGGATCTAAGGGGCTGTGAAAGGCTTATGGACATTCCTGGCATTGAGAAACTGAATTGGTTAAAGAGCCTGAAGCTTGGAGGATGTAGAAGCCTTTCCAACTCACTGAAAAAGAACATGCAGGTAAGACTCATTTTCATGAATATGTTTTGTATCATGTCCATTAATTAGGTTCCCAACTTCCCATCAATTATTAGCAGCGCTAGCAACTTATTGAATGTTACAAATGAACACAAACTTCTCAACACTAGAAACCTTATCTACAGCATATTGAAATGAATGGTAATAATAGAGATATAATTTGTTTATCCATAAGATTTATATCTATTTTTTTCTCTTTTTCATACTTTTTAGGGTTGCTTAGTTGAGACACCTAGGGGGGAGGGCCTTCTTCATAATTAAGGTTTTCCTCAGTCGTTGAGGCATATACATAAACTAGGATGAGTATAGGTGCTTGTAACAACCTGACCCACTCTCGGGCTCGGGCTTCCTAGTTCGACGGATCCCAACCCGCCCCCTAGCAGTTTCGGCTCCAAACCTAAAAAGGCTAGGAACCAGGACAATCTTCTCATCAATGACCCCCTTTATAAACCCTTGAAGATTCCTCACAATCTTCAATACGGGACTAAACTTATGGGGTGTTACAATCCACCCCCCTTAAGGCACACGCGTCCGCGCGTGTGGGACCCCAGGTCCGAGTGTTGAAACTGCTCTGATACCACTGTAACAACCTGACCCACTCTCGGGCTCGGGCTTCCTGGTTCGACGGATCCCAACCCGCCCCCCAGCAGTTTCGGCTCCAAACCTAAAAAGGCTAGGAACCAGGACAATCTTCTCATCAATGACCCCCTTTATAAACCCTTGAAGATTCCTCACAATCTTCAATACGGGACTAAACTTATGGGGTGTTACAGTGCTTGCTTGAATGAAGGCTTTAGTTTAGACAGTTCAGAAGGTGCAAGGAATTTGTTTCCATGCTTGGAAAAAGAATTTGCAGGTTGGGATGAGACGGTTCAGAAGTGTCATAACTAGTATGCAGCTGATTGTAAGTTCAACGAGGAGCATAATAGCTAGTACTTGTACGAGTGACATTCTTGATGTATTAAAGGAACCTTGGACATAAAGTTTTATGCTTCGACTTTTGAGAGCTTCAGTATAAATATGATGCATATTTACCACATCAAGAGTGTATTTAAAGAAAAAAGAAAAAAACTGGAGATGGTACTCACAAGAAAGAATCTGTTATACACTTTATTTTAACTAAAGATGAGCTGTGATGACTAAGCCTTATGAGGATAGCATCAATGAAAAATACTCAAGCAAAGAATCATAAGGTTGAGACTTGATTTAGGCTTTTCAACTTGACACTCTTTACATTCTTCTCTTGTTACCTACTTACTACCTCTGGTGGTATACTTTATAATTAAAACCATTATTTTCTCCTCAAAAAATGGATTTTAGCTTTTGACTTACACGAAAAAGGTTACACTTTACCAGTTCACTACTTGTATGACTGATCTAGTTAAGAAGCAAAGAAACCATTCTTGAGGTGGGAGACTTGTTGCACTAGTTAAACTTGCCCGTGCTTATGGTCACCTCTGCAATAGCGTACAATTGTAGAAAGAGATTCCATAGTCAATCACTGTGAGCCAATAGAATCTTTTTTTTTTTGGTCCAATTAGCTCATGAAGCCTGACATTCACGAGTCGACGTTACCTAAGAAGGCAGGGCCGCCGTTTGCAATCTCAGTTAATCATAAGTCATAACCGCTGACCGCTGTGATGATCTCTTGCTCTGTATTTCAGGAGGCAAATTTTGAACACCTGGCTGATTTCTCCATTTCTGGGAACCTGAGCATTAGTGAGTCATCAGATGCATGCTCTCTCTACTTCTTTCTTCCCAAGTGGTTGGAGACAGGCAGCTTGTACTTGAAACTAAATGAAAGTGAGCTTGACAGTGTCCTTGTTAATATAGAGATCACGACAGATGATGCCCTGTTGCTCTTTCAAACTTCAATTCAGGCTAGACTTTGGCGACCTTATGATCGCATCAACGAAAATCAGGTTCCCAAGGTGAAACTTGGAGAGTGTGAAGAAATGATGATCGTGGCAGGTGGAGGAGGATTTGTGGGAAATAATGCTCGCAGGAGCTCGATGACGATGCATGTGGCCATCAATGGCTGCCTCCTACTGGACGGTTACCTCAGGAGTACCACCAATGCCACATTTGATGGTATGTATTTTGATGCATGTGATATGTCTTCAACTTCTGACATCAGGTATCATTATCATGGTCCTGCTGCTGCCCTCTTTCTGATTTCGTTTGGCCATGTGTAGAGAGCAAACCAACCTGAAAGCCATGAACTCTGCAATCTAAGCCCTCTAGCTACTCACTTCAGCTCTTGAGTTGTCTTGAGTTGGTTTACATTTCCTTAAGAAGAACCAGAAACAGTTGTTCGCCAAATTCATTAATTTGTTTATTCTTATTAGTCAATAAGAATTGGTGTCCTTCTAAAATTTTCCAATGTAATTAAGAAAGTGAGCAAGGGTGAGGCAGACACCTCGCTGATTAAACACACATCCCATGGACCTATCATTCTCTTCAAAATTAACCTACCAATAAAGCCTAAGGTAATGGCTCTGCTAAAGCTGAAAACTGTGATTTCTGAACGTATATCAGAAAACTATGTCAAGACCAAGGCACTGGTTGATTGCTGCACACAAAAGGGGAGAGCTGGATTGCCCTGTTCTGTGGTGAAGCCCATGGACACAGTAAATTGTTCTACTAGTCTGTCAATTCCATGATTTTTTGTTACATTTTAAAGGCAGAGCAGGAATGTTCCGACGTTTTTCTCCTCCTATGGATTTAGTTCTTGAGGATTTCCTACTTTTAAGTGTGTGTATGTGTGCCTGTAGTGCCCCAATCCCTATCCATTTGATAATTGAAACTGAATTTTTTCTTTTCATAGTTTGAGCTGTTCATTTTTTAAGTCATATATGGTTCATATACAAGTAGACTTTTTAATGGCTCTAAAAGATAAACACTGTAATAAAAATCTGTATGTGATTCACACACACGAAAACACACTTTTGTTAGTGGGCATTTTTTCTCGGTACATTACTAATATATAACAATGTTAATCAGAAAATTGATGCCAGAGTATTTCAATAATGGCATTGTCCATTGGAAGGCCGATGCTTTTGGTAATGTGTTTTCTTTAAGATTTAATCTCAGCCAGATACCACTGCATGGGGTTCACCAGAATTTGGTTTCACGGGTAATTTCCTTAAAGGATTGTTTCTTAATTACATTTAGAATAAACTAATCCTTCGCTGAACATGTTATGCTAAGAAACTCTGGAATTTATAACGAGTTGGACTTCCTGAGAACTGCTCGCTCTAGGATTGGCTTCCTACCTTTACTAATCAAAGCCAATCATACAAAGGATAAAAAATACACAATCTTTTCCCTTCACAAACCGTAGCGCAGTAGCATCCTCAGTGGGAGGAGGAACTTTCCTTGTTGAGAACAATAACATAACTAATAAAATCTGCAAAATCCTCTTGCCAACACCTGTGACCTGTCTGCCTTGGTAACTAATGAGTCCTAACTTCACCTTTGTCCTGCGCAGCTTCGAACCCCAGGACAGGAGGAATGGGGGAGGGCTGCTTCAGTGTATCTTCTCCTCGGCACCCCTCTTCCGCGCGCCGCTCCCCCAGTAAGGTGGTGCTGCTGTTTATGTTATCTTTTCTTCCATCCTTGGTGAAATACTTTCGCATTTTTATTATTACCTTTTAAATAATTTCTTATGTAGAGTTGCTTTCATCACATAATTAAATTGTTAAAAAGCGGAAAAACTCATAGTATTATCTTTACAAATTAAATACAATCTTTTGAGAAGAAAATTTGGTTCAGAACTTTAGTTTAATACTATCTTCAAATTAACCTTTCGTTATGGCAGTCAAACTGATACCGTATGCTATTTTTTGTTTCTTATATATAGGTGTTTTGCTTTCTCTGTAATTTTTTTTAGTCTTTGTATTTATTTATGGGATCCCCAAGCATTCTCCAACTATTAGAGAGGGGGAGGGGGAAGATACCTGAAAAGGCTGAAGCTCTCTTTTCTTTTCTCTTTCTTTTCTTTTCTCTTGCTTTTAAGATTCGGTGTTATTTTGAGACCTAGGTAGGGGCCATGATACACGCCAATTAAAAATTGCACATCTTCCTTCTGCAGTTCAGAAGAATAGCGCCCATATACATTGAACTAACAACTGACTAATCACTACTTTAGAAACCTAACCAACTGTGCTACACATCTCAAGGTTTCTTCAACTATTGAACGATGAAAAAAGAAAAGCTATGTTCAATTGCAGCCCTTTGTGAAAATAATTGGGAAACGAGGACCACGTGAAACAAATACAATTTTTTTTTTTATTTTTTGGCTCATAAAATATATAGTGGCAAGGCCTTCGGTGCGGACCTTGTTTTTGTCAGGCTTAAGGTGTTCCAGTGTGTTTTTTTTTTTTTTTTTTTAATGAAATGGTGCTGCTTTTATATATCTTGTGTGCTCGTCCATTATACAAGCAAAGGATAAAGTGTGTTACCACTTGTGAGGGATGACAAGCCTTGGTTTACATTTGCTACGTCGATCTTTGGCACAGGTTAATGATGATGGTGAAGAAGCAGAGGCTTCTTCACCTCCGTCATTGTCCCCACTTTCCTTGAGAGAAGATGGGTTCAGGATGATGTGTTTGTTGTTGTTTAACTAAAACTGGATGGATTAGCCAATAATATCAGAGTACTAGCACAAAAGTATACGAAAAAAGATTGCTTTTTCACTGTGGCAGAAAGGAGAAATTGCAAGAAGTTTGACCTCGGTGAAATGAGACCATGAAATCTTCTGGGCGCTTAACTTTGCAGTAAACTATTGACTAAATTGAGACCAGTCCAAATAAGGCTAAAATGAAACAGAATGAGACTCTATTGGATAAGGGGGGCGTTTGATGGGGAAGAAATGTATTGCAGCGAAAGGAAAAAAAATCAAATTTTTTAAAATTTTTCCTTCCCATCAAACTGGGGGACGAAAAATCTGCCCATTGGTCTTTTTTCTGGATTATTTTTTCTAAAATTTCGTCTCACCCTCGAAGGTGGAAAGAAGCAAATTTGAAATTAATAGAAAAGAAATGTGTGTTCGTGTCTCTTCACTTTTTTTGCTTTCTTTTTCATCGTTACAAAAAAAATTTCTTTTTTTTTTTGGTTGTCAACATACATAACCAGGATCTTGCATTTAAAGTTTATCAAGGCAGTTTTTCTTAATAAATTTAATTTCAAATATTAACGTCAAATTCTTTAAATAAAATAGGATAGATTAATTTGTCGATGCAATAGGATACAATAATTTGTTCAGGCAGTAATGTGAGAGTTGTCGGAAGAACTTTGAAAAGTAATTTTCTTTTTTACAGGCTAATGGTGTCCTAGTCTTCGAAAGTCTTCCAAATGGGAACAGAGTCTGCGGTTTCACAGTACTTTTGCTGCAGGATCTTTGGCTTTTGTGGGGTCTTCTTCCCCGCCTTCCTTGATGTGTTTGTTTAAAACGGGATGGATTCGTCAAAAAAAGTCTACAAAAAAAGATTACTTTTGTCAGTCTGGCAGAAAGGAACAATTGCAAGAAGTTTGACCTCGGTGAAATGAGCCCACGAAGATCTTCTGGGTGCCTAACTTTGCACCAAACTGTTGAGCAAATTGAGACGAGTCCAAGTAAGGCCAAAATGAAACGGAATGAGATTCCAACTAAATAAAGTAGCAGTGATAGAAAAAGCCTATAGAAAAAGAAACTTAAATAATTGGTTTCCTGCAGATATATATAGACTTGAAGTTCTTAGGGAGAGCACCACTACATCTCTCCCATCCTTCTACACCAACACAAATTCAGGCAAATCTATCTCCTTCTCCCTTCTTTGTCTTCACCCAGCTGACGGTTGTACGGATAAAAAACACTGCGTTAATTATACCATGCGGATCTAAAAGAGGGCTCTGTTAATACTTCCGTTACACCATTTTCACACTTCTGCTGAGTCGATCTTTGGCAGGATCCTATGAAAAGCTCCAGGTCTCCACAATATTCCGAGAGGATTGATTATGAGGGTGGTGAACCTGAGGCTTCTTCACCTCCGTCATCTTCCCCGCCTTCCGTGAGAGAAAAGGGATTCGAGTATGACGTGTTTCTGAGCTTCAGGGGACCAGACACTCGCAACGGCTTCACCGGCCATCTCCATGCTGCTTTAAAAGTTGGGGGGCATCCTCGCTTTCATAGACAATGAGGACTTGGAGAAGGGGCAGAAAGTGGAGGAGCTGTTCAAGTACATCGAAAGATCCAAAGTCTCCGTGCCCATCTTCTCTAAACGATATGCTGAATCAAAATGGTGCTTAAAAGAAATAGCGATGATCGTGGAGTGCAAGAGTCTCATCCTACGAGTCTTCTTTGATGTCAAGCTAAAAGATGTCCGTCATCAAACTGGTCATTTTGCTGATGCATTTAGATCCCACCTTCAAAATGATAACATAGACAAGGAAGAGGTGAACAAATGGAGTGCTGCTTTGGCAGAAGCAGGGAAAGTCTCAGGGTACGATTTGGCGTCGACTGGTGGGTAAGTAGCTTAATTAGTTCCTATCCTGTTGTTTTCTCTTTGTATAGCACTAAAAATTTGCAGATGAAATATTCTACACTTTATTTTGATACTGAATTTATGTTGAAGTAACCAACGCACACACACACACAAAGTTTTCCCTTTTCGTTTTCGTGTGAATCGGAGAAGAAAGATGAGGGATGCAGAGTTCCCTGAGTTGTCTTCGGAAGAGGAAAAGTGGGTAAAGAACCTTTACAGACCGGGCTTGAGGTTTGAGTTGTGAAGCATACGCTAGCTTTTAACAACACTGAAGTCAACAAAAGGGAAAATGCAAGAAACTCATTATAAAGAACATTGGTAGAGTTCTATTAATGCTTTTGAAAGTAATACCTTCTTATTATCTTAGAATCTAGGCAAGGACTCCATTTTCAATTTTGCATCGTTTGCTGAATTAAACCGCCGTTCTTCCATCCAACGTTGTTTCTAGCCAGGGAGGACGGCGAAGGGATGACATTACAGAACCATGAAAAAATGTGTGTTCATGTGGGCTGTTAACAAAAGAAGGCTATTTTTTTTTATGTAAATACATTAGATATGGGTAGGATACCTGACCATTTCAAATTAGTCCTTTTTTTTTATATGGGTAGAATCGGTGGGCCTGCCGGGCCTCTGGGAAGGGCGCCAGCGGCTGGCCGGCTGCTGTGTTTTCTTCCCCAATTCCGATTTCCCACCTTATTGTTTAACAATACATGGGTGGATTTCTCCACCCATCACTGCCGCCGCCACCCAGTGGCCCGCCGAACCTCTAGGAAGGGACCGCTGTGTTTTCTTTCCCATGCTTATTGTTTAACAATAGATGGGTGGATTTCCCCACCCATCACCGCCTCCCCACCAGGCGCCTCACCTAATGAGGGTAATCTCATTTACAGTATAAGTGACGGTAAAAATAAAAATAAAAAAAATATGGACTAATATTAAATGATGAGAATGTTTATTACTTTTTTGTTCTTGTATTTCTCTCAATTGTCTATCATATTGAGTCTGACAAATCTCATAAATTAATTGGTGACTCCGGAGGAGGGCTAAAAACATCATTGAAAAATTTTCCACATGGCTTCTCACAAATGTAGCTCCATACAATGCATCAGACTATGTGTGTGAGAATCCGCATGCATGGGCCATAGCCCCTCATCACCAAGATTTTGAAAAAAAAAAAAGCTATTGTAAAAATTTCAAAAAAAATATATATCCCTTTAAATTTTTTGCTAGAAGCCATTAATAATTTTGAAAAGAAGAATCCCTAAATATTCTGCCTCCCAAGAAAGATCTCGGCTCCACCTTTCTCTCATATATATATATATATATATATATATATGGTCACTTGTATGCTGTTTCAGATGCAACTATTTCATTCTATGGAGTCAAAATTGCTCCGAATGTGAGATCAGAAAAAGTAGAATGTACATATAGTCTGTGACAAATATGTATTCCTTTTGTCTACTTTGGATTAACTGATTACATAGATGTACCATCCACACTTGAAAATATATGAATCAATTTTAAAACCACACATTTGATTGCACATTTAAGCCTTACATCCAGGGACACTCAAGGCATTGATTACAATGAGTCACAAATTTGACTAACACTCTTTGGCTTTCTGCCAGAAATGAGGCCATGCTTGTTGAGCATATTGTGAGGAGGATCATGACTGAAGTAAATAAGACCCCTCTTTTTGTAGTTGAACATCCAGTAGGTCTCAATTCTCGCATTGCAGATTTGATGAAATTGCTGGAGATTGAAGGCCATACTGATGCTAGAATGGTCGGGATCCATGGCTTGGGTGGCATGGGCAAGACAACTGTTGCCAAGGCCATCTATAATCAAATCTCTTGTCATTTTGATGCCTCCTGCTTCCTTTTTAACGTGAGATCAGAAGCCGCAAACCAATCTAGTGGACTCATTTCCCTCCAAAGACAACTGCTTCAAGAAATTTTCAAAGGTAAAAATGTGGACATATGCAGCATTGATCAAGGAACAGGCATAATTAAACAACGGATCAAGAGCAAAAAGGTTATGCTAGTTCTTGATGATGTTGATGATGAATCACAACTTCGAACGTTGGTTGGCAGCTTGGATTGGTTTCGCTCAGGGTCCAGAATCATAATCACTACTCGAGATGAGCAGGTGTTGCGAGCAGCAGGAATGAACCAATATAACGTGTATAAGCTGAAAGGGCTTGATTCTTCCCAATCACTTCAGCTTTTCAGTTGGCATGCATTTAACAAAGAGGAGCCAGACCTCAATTTTGCAGAGTTATCCAAGGATGTTGCATCTGTTGCAGCTGGGCTTCCATTAGCCCTTAAAATATTTGGGCGGCTTTTCTATGATCTGAAAACAGATAAACAGTGGGTAAGTATGTTGAAAAAGTTGAAGAAAGCTCAAAACAAAGGTCTCCATGAAACGCTAAAAATAAGTTATGATGCACTTGATGAAAACGCACAAAAAGTATTTTTGGACATAGCTTGTTTCTTCATTGGGCAAGGAAGAGAGAACGCTACTTATATGTGGGAAGGCTGTGAGTTCTTCCCAGATTTAACAATAGATGTTTTAATATATAAGTGTCTAGTCAGTGTAAATGATGATACAAGAGAGTTTGAAATGCATGACCATATACGTGACATGGGGAGAAAAATTGTGCAAGACGAGAGCAATGAACTGGGAGAACGTAGCAGGTTGAGGCAGGATGATGAAGCACTAGATGTGTTGCAAAAGTGGAGAGTAAAACTCTATCGCTTCTTTTATTATAGTTATTATTATTTTTCATGAGTTATTAGTATGTCTCTTGGTTTGTACATGGAGTTCCCGTAAACTTATTTCCTTTAATTGTTTAATTGAATTTGAAATGCAGGGCACAGAAAACATTGAAGCCATCCAACTCTCTGAAGAAAAAGGCCTTTGGGATGAAGAGAGAGAATGTGCATTGGATGCAGGGTCCTTTGCAGCAATGTCTCAACTAAGAATGCTTAAATTGGGGGACGTGACATTAGAAGGTAAATATGAACATATTCCCCAGGCTCTCAGACGGTTGCAATGGCATCCACATGACTTGGATTCATTGCCTGACTGTCTTCCTCTTGCGAACATTGTTGTTCTTGACTTATCTTATAGCACCATAACTCAAGTATGGAATCAGCAAGGATCAAGGATCAAGGTATAACGTCGAAACCCTTTGCTATAATATATCCACTTTTCAGATTTGTTTTTCTTTTCTTCTTCAGCAAGATGGGGTTTTGTTGATCAATATTATCAATCGTTGTTGCCTGAAAGGGAAGTTAGATATTAGATTTTTTATATATTAAACCTTCAAAATATTTATTAATTGTTAACTAAATAGAAAGTTAAAGAAAAAGCCTTACGTACGTTGACATGTGTCATTGTTTCGCGCATCAATTTTTCAAAGTTTTTAGAAATCAATCAAGACTTACAAGTTCAATGCAGGTCTCTTATAATATTACTATGCTAACATGCGCCGCACGCAGTCATTAATTTTTTTGTGCTTTCCTCAAGCGAACGCTGGTAGGTAGTTAAAAGAATGCTTCACTCCTTTTTTCCTAGCATTTGTTCTAGTAAAACCATTTTTATTTTTTGTTTAGGTCTTTCACAAATTGAAAGTCCTAAGTCTCAATAATTGTTGGGAACTCAATATGTGTCCAGATTTTACGAGCATGCCTCATCTAGAGAAATTGGATTTTAGTGGTTGTTGGAAGATGAGGGAGCTTCATCCATCCATTGGGCATCTCGAGAGATTGACTTACTTGTCCTTGAGCGACTGCCTCTCAGTAAAGGATCTTCCTGCATCTATTAGGTGTCTCAAGAACTTGATTTACTTGTCTTTGAGAGGATGCAAATTGAAGAAACTTCCCAAATCTACTGGACATCTCAAGAATTTGAGTTACTTGTCTTTGAGGTGTTCTTCTTCTCTAAAGAAATTGCCGGAAGAAGTTTGTCAGTTGACTTCACTTGAAAAGCTTAATCTCAACTTTTGCACCAAAATTTCAACTTTTCCATTACAGTTGAGGGATTCAACGTCATTGACGCTTTACTTATTTGACAAATTGAAAGTCTTAAACCTCAGTGGATGTAATAACCTCACCAACTGCATGCCGCATGTAGAGAAGTTGAAATTTAATGGTTGCAATAAGATGAGTGAACTTCATCCATCTATTGGGCACCTCAAGAGCTTGAGTCGCTTGTCTTTGGGATGGTGTGAATCACTAAAGGAACTACCTGATGAACTTTGTCAGTTGGCCTCACTGGAGAACCTTTATCTTAATTGTTGCAAACAAATTGCAATTTTGCCATCACATTTGGGGGATCTAAGTTCATTAGTGGAGCTATTCCTTGACGGCACCTGCACAGTTTCTCTGCCCAAATCTGTGGGACACTTGAAACAACTGAAGTATTTGTCCCTAAACGAGTGTTCTTCATTGAAAGAAATACCTGAATGCATTTGTATGTTGCTTAATCTTGAACAAATAGATGCTAAAAAGTGTGAATCTCTTGCCTTGTTGCCCAACTCGCTTGGCAAACTGATTAGCTTGAGGGAGCTTGATTTGAGTGAGACAGCCATTGAAGAACTGCCAGACTCCTTTGTGTCACTAGAGAAGCTTGACGTCCTAGCAGTTGCTAAATGCACTCAGCTCAAATTCATACCGGCCTCTGCTTCGACTGCTATTGAGTCTTCAGATAGACAACACTACTCTCTTCCTCAGTTCCCGCCTTTCCTCACCAAACTAAAAGCATCCAACTGCCTTGAATTGGAAATGATAGCAGATGTCTCAAATGCAAAGGGATTGAAAAAATTGAATCTTAATGGCTGCCGAAAGCAAATTTGCCTCTTTAAAAATAGTACCGTGTGTAAGGTGTAAACTTCGATTTTAAAGTGACAAAGACAAGTGGACATTCTCCAACGGGAACGGGTCAAGGAATCCCGTGTTTCATATATATATATATATATATATATTATATCCGAGGCAAAGACAAGCCAGTGGACATTCTGGAACGGGTCAAGGAATCCCATGTTTCATATATATATAACATATTTGCAGAGAAGCTTTAAAAATAAAAGCTCTAAAAATAAAAGCAACACTTGGAAAAGTAAAGAAGAATCTATTTTACGAGAAAATATACCATAACGCAAATTTGGCCCTAAAGAAAAGCCAACCGCTAGGAAACCAAACTAAGTTGCCCCGTAACCAATTTTATGCCTATGAAACATATTTGCAGAGAAGCTTTCTCCTAGCGTATGCAAATTAGGTGATACTAGAATTTTTAGTTCTTAAAGCAATATTGGCCCATATTGCCATTTCAAAAAGTATCAAAAACTAAAAGTGCGTCAACTTTGTTTTCCGGTCTATATGAAGAAGTGCAGATTTTGATAAAAACAAAGGAACATAAATTTTTGTCGTTTGGGAGATCTTTGGACATAAAATTAACACACTAATGCAGTTAATCTTCCAAAAAAATGATTGAAAAAAAAAAAAACATAAATAAGGTCGTCAACCGAAAGCTCTGAACCACTAGCATTTTCCTGCATTAGCAAGCCTTAACCTTAGGGCAAGCGGCACTAGAATCAAGCGTTGTCATATTCATGGTGGACCCACGAACACATGGCCTTTCTGGCGTGCATTGTCGGACAAGTCGCCGGCTAAACTCTCACGCGTGACTAATACGTACCCAATCTGGGAATGCGTGTTCTCCAGTCTTTACCGAATTCAAATAATTACCATATTCTATATTTTTTAATTGAGATCTTTTGTTTAGACCAAAATTCAGATCTGATTGACATGAGATCTGATGTTTATATACACTAACAAAGATGGATCGTTATCGGATCTCAGCCTAAATACTGAACCTTCGTCCAATCAGATTCCGGGTGAGTCCGGAAAACCCACCGGGGGCTGAAGGTTGAAGTTCTCACTCAATACCTCATCCATTTAAGATATGAGTTTTACTTTTAATGCTTTTTGGAGTACCCTTCTTATACTGTTTCAACTTAGATACCAAATCCTAGACATGATTAGTAAATCATTGAAATTTCTTTACCGACTTCAGGTAAACTCGTTAGAAAACGAGACTGATCATAACGTGATATATGATCCATGCATTAAATTACAACCGACTCGACTTAATGACATCATTACAACTAATATGTAGCTTAATGGCATCATTACAAAAATTTACTGACTAGAAAATGATATCTAATAATCTAATGCATTATATTTTCCAGTAATTGCTTTCCCCTTGATATACTTCCTTTACTCGGTCGGCCTGCCATATAAGCCAGGTTTCTTTGAAATTCAAACATAACAACCTATGTCATCAGAATTTGGGGTGCGGGTAGTGGCGGAGCCTTGGCTGTGGGGCACTACTCCATGTAAAAAAAATTTCAAATTAAAATATATGTTATTTTAGACCTCCCTCTGAGAAAATAGATCAGATTCTACAGGATCAAACCCATGGGACTTAAGGAATGATGAAAGGGAATAAAAGAAAAAGAAAAGGAAAGAAAAGAAACCAGATTCCAAATGGACAAATTCAAACTCTAAAAGGTCCCTTTTGATTCTCAAAGAATGAGGGACAAGGGGATTGATCGAGAAAGATCTCTTCTTCTTATTATAAATATAAGATTATAAGATCATGATTTGATCCGCATATGTTTGTTTGGTAAAAAGAAGAATCTTCTCCCTTGATCATAATTCAAAATGGAAAGTGTTCAATTGAAACATGAAAACGTGACTGAATTGGTCCTAGTTACTGTTCGAGACGGAGTGGAAGAAGGGAGGAGATTCTCGAAACGAGGAAAAAGATCCAATTCCTTCGAAAGAATTGAATGAGAAGCCGTATGAGGTGAAAATCTCGCTTCTCACTTCCCACTTCTCAGCTTTGCTCTCCTTGACTCCTTCATGTTATTGAGGGGAAACCAGAGTAACTAAGGCACCAAATCAGCATTTCTTAGTGTAATAGGGTTACGTTTTTAGTTTCATACCTCAAAGTTTGTGCAGCCATTGTCAACATTTCTTTCTTTGTTTGTTCTTCCCTTTTTCTAGTTGTGGTTGGCTAAGTATCTTTGACTTAAACAAACAGCAGAGGGAAGTGGGTGCAACAGTGATGGCAGGCCTCTCTTGTGATTTTAATTTTAACTCAGGCCGCCTCTAGAGTGATTCTCTAGAAAAGATTACTTCATCCTTTTCGTCGGCTGCAAATCATCAATTTCTTTTTTCTTTTCCCCTTGTTATGCTGCAGTCAACATCCATGTTTGGATAGGCAAGAGTTGAATTCCATCCAATATAATGAGTTTAGACTTCCCCAACATTGACTAGTGCTGCATGGAAAGTATAATTTATAAGAATCTGAAACTATCAAACACCCTCATAGTGTTTGGGCCCAATGATATATTCTACATATTGTAAAGGGACCTGCATCGAGCCAACTTCATAAATCTCACTTCCGTCACGTTTTAGAAACTCTGGAAATTAAAGGAAAGCTCATTACAGACAAAACAGAATAAATAAATAAATAAATAAATAAATGTTTAAAATTGGCATAAGCCCCATAGTTGAGTTATATAATTCCAAGACAAGTCAAGAACAACGATGATCTCAAGATGAAGTGTCTCAGGCAATGACTCCGAGTTTCTTGGGCTCCATGATCTCAAGATGAAGTGTCTCAGTCAATGACTCCAAGTTTCTTGGGCTCCATATAAACCATCTCAGCATTCTGAGAAAATGTTTAGATCCACCTTCGAATGCTACGTTCCCCAAATGCAGCTAACGTCACAGGTATACTTTAACCACCACCAATCCTACCCTCTCCTCTCTTTATGGAGCACTTTAGATTAGCAAATGAAAAACTCAAACCTTCTGTTATACCGTAGATTTCTTTCAATTCTTATATATAGGACAAACCACACCTAATAGCTTAAACCACTGTTCTCCCAAGGACTTAAGCTGGTTTGGCCAAACAAGAAATTCTCTCTCCCTCTCTCTCTCTCTCTCTCTATATATATATATATATATATATATATATATATATATATATATATATATATATATATATATATATATATATATGGTTATATAGAGTTGCCCAATCCTCTAAATAAGGTTATTTATTTAAAACATATAAATGGTTGAAAGAAAAAGAAAAATAAAAATGTGTCAACTAATATTAAATATTAAATACAAAAATACCTATCACTTTTTTTTTTTTTTTCATTTAACCACGTATCATGTTGAATGAGATGGTACAAATTAGATGGCTGAATGACTAAAAAAAGCTACCGTCACTATTCAATTTTCTTATATATATATATATAAAAGCTGAATTAGTAGCAACCAGCTTGTCAATCAATGGCAAAAAAGCGGTTGATGTGTTGTAGGCTGTCTTTGTTTTTTTGTTAAAAATTAAAAAACTAAGTGTTGTTCAGAATACATCTAATTATTTGATAGTGTGTCAATCTGATTGGCTTGAGAGATCCAAATTAGAGTGCACACATATTGAACGTGACAAATATGCATTCCTTTCATTTTCTTCCTCTAACCAACCACGTAGATATCAGCCCCTGTTTTCAAAATGTATAAAGTTACCTAAAAAACAAATAAATTATTGCTAATTATTGTATGAGCAGAAGCTTAAAGCATTCATTACAAGAAGTCATTCATTTGACTTGCATTTTGGGAGCTCGTCCAATGTGTCGCGAGGAGTATCTTGACGGAAGTAAAGAAGACCCCTCTGTTTACAGCTAAACATGCAGTAGGACTCAATTCTCGTAGATTTAATGGAACTGCTGGTCGTTGAAGCCCAGGATGATGCCAGAATAGTTGGGATCCATGGCATGGGTGGGCAAGACGGATCTTGCTAAGGCTGTTTATAACCAAATATTTTCTCATTTTCATGTCATTTTTAACATCAGAGAAGCAGCAAAGCAACCCTCGGGTCTCATTTCCCTTCAGAAACAACTGCTTGGTGACGTTTTCAAAGTTGAAAGTGTGGACATAAGCAGCACCAGTGATGGAATGCACAAAATTAAAGAAACAATTCAGAGCAATAATGTTTTGCTAGTTCTTGATGACCTTGATCATGAATCACAACTAGATGCGTTCGCCTGCAGCCTAGATTGGTTTTGCCCACGGCCAAGGATCATCATTACTACTAGAGATAACCAAATATTGGGAGCACCAAAAGTGAAGATAAATCATGTATATGAGCTTGGGGGCTGGATACCTCCCAAGCTGTACTGGTTGATTATAATTATTTCCTGAGGTTATAATAGCAAATGCAAATGCAAATGCAATTGCATTAGGTAATATTATAAAGCTAAATAATAGTAATTATGGATATTGGAAATAACGTAAAAAGTCACATTTTATAGGGCATGAGTTGCGGGATGTAGAAAAAAAATTAGATACAAAGTTTCCTACTAATGAGGAAGCTAAGAAAAAATGGATGATTAAAGCAAGAAAACTTTGTTTACAAATTAAGGCATCAAGTAAGAATGTTTTATTAGAGCCTATATGTGATGCCAAGACTCTTAAGAAAGCATGAGATGCTTTTTGCACATTATTTTTTCGAGCTAATAATGCTTGCTTACAGCTATTGGAACATGAATTAGGCACATGAATTCAGAAAAATATGTCAATAATAGAGTATTTTATATATACAAAAATATTTGTAGTAGGATTTTCCAAATTGACCATGAGTCTAGAATTAATTAGTAAGGTGAAGAATTCTTACCGTAGACTTTGCCCAAAGTTTAGTAGCTTTATGGCTGTTATTTAAGGTTGGGCCAGTTCAACCAACATAGTTGGAGTTATAGAATCTTTTGATCAATGAGTGATCATGGTCATCAATAATAATGACGACTAACATTTTCCACCTTATCAACCTAATATGGAGTGGCCCTATGCCATTTCAGTTCAACACATAGCGACTGCATCTGTTTGCCCTGTTTTTCAGGAGACAAACTTTCAATGGTCGACCGATCACTTCTCCATCCCTGAAGAGGAAAGTTGGTGTGTCGTTAGATCCATGATCTCTCCCTTTCTTTCTTCCCCATTAGTTGTTCTGGACTGGCTACTTGTGCTTGAAGCTGGATGAAATCCGCCATGACGGCAGCATTGTTTGTGCACGTCAACATGACGACAGATGATGCCCAGTTGCTGTTTCGAACTTCAATCTATGTGATCTGATCGACAAGCGAATAAATAAGCAGTTCAAGGAAAATTGTAATAGTTAAAGAAGGCTGATCAATTAATGTGTTATCACCAAAGAATCAGATAGTGAAAATAAATTAAACCAGCTTTCCGTTCCGACCCATAAAACTAGGAATGAGCTTCTTCAAGCTTCTTCGCTTTGATCCAGGGTCGTTGTTGCTAGCCCTGACCACGAGAATCTAAATATTGCCTCTAGAGGCGAGAAGGTGAACATAGAACTTCAATTAGATTCGGAAACAAAGCAAGACAGTTTATAAGGCCCTGACAGGGAGTTTACATGAATAAGGTCAGACTTCACCAAGAAAACGGGAAGTTGCCATGCATGATCACGTATATAGATCTTGCATATTTGTCGCTATAGGGGTAGCCAATAGTTGACTGAGCCCGGCCGGACTCACCTTGTTAGCTAGAGGTTTACTATAAGCAGCGATCGATCTTGAGCCAATTCATTTGATTCTTAGTTGTACAATTGATTTGTCTAGTTACAATTGATTCACCTGGTGTTAGCTTGGACGTTATTGGATGTGAGATCCTGGATCGTCGGATGGAGAAGATGTGCGGCTGGATGATGTTACGTATACAAGCTATAGTGCTTTTCTGATTGCTTCCCAAATGGGTGGTTCTGATTTCATGTCAATGTAGTTGACAAACGTATATCTTGTGGAAGATTTGCACACATTGTTTACACTTTCAGCATCTTGTGGTTACGGTGAATTGTGACCCCAATTGGCTTAATTTCCTTTCTTATAATTATTTTATAGGTACACAATTTATGATAGTCACAAATAACTTCTTGATGTCCATAACACAATCGTGAGATTACAACTTAAGTTGATTCAACTTCATAAAATAAAGTTGCCTCGTTTCTATGAGAAGTACATCATCTCGAGCAGCAGAGAACTTGGGGAACGGCTCATATAGCCAAAAAGTGTGAACGCAAATTGAAAATGATCAGAACCATCGACCCATCAGTAAAGTATTTGGTAACAAACAACTGATAGAAACCGAAAAAGCCAAATCATGAGAAAACGAAACCAGCGTAAACTAATCGTAAGTCATGACCTTCCAAAAGATACGATACATGAAACTTCAAACATTTCCTTGTGCTTGGATGATACAGACATTACAGGAGCAGGATATCAATCAGTCCGCAGAATCCTAATGAATGCTAAAGAAAGCATATTATCACAATATAAATTTCGAATTGACTTTTTGCTTCAGCTTCTCCTTTCACATTTTTTGCATTTCCAAGAGAGAAAAACTCGTTGAAATATCTCTCCGCCATTAACGTTTACCCGGGAAAAGAAACTGCTAACAAGAGTGTTTCTTAATCACCCACTTGCCCGGAAAAACAAACATCCCAATGTACTAAGGAACACATTGTGGTGAGAATAGAAGAAACTGAACCACTATACTACATATGAGCGCGCGTGTGTGTGAAAGAGAGTTTAACGGTTGGATTAAAAGTTCTCATTTTCCATTTAAACACGTTTAAGAAATCGATTATTTTTTGGGGCAAGCACAAGCTGCTTGAAAAAGGGTTTAGGTTTTCCACTTCTTTTCTTAGCCTTTGGGTTCAGAATCGGAGGCATTATAGTGCCACCATTTCCAATCCAAATAAATATCGCTTCGTGAAAATTGAACTGATGATCACACGCCCCTTAGCTTTGCGGCTGAGTTTTGATTTGGGTAGCTTGTCTACGTAAGATTGGGCGTTAGATTACAAATAAGTCCGTTACATATACATACTAATTGACAAAAGATAGACGGTGTTGATCTGTCCTCGGTGTTGAATTACAAATATCTAATTATAAAAAATAATAGTAACAGTTGGAATCGTTATGATCTTAAAAGTGCCCAAAAACACTTGGAATTGTTATGATCTTAAAAGCGCCTAAATACCGGGACGGGTATTAAACAGCGAGAAAAAAAACGGGTATAATACGGTAAAGTTTTATATTTCAGGAATAAAACGGAAAAAGTTCGACAATTTTTTTTTTTAAATTAAACATTTAATATATCTTAAAAATTATAAAAAATAATAATTAATAAAAAAACAACAAAAAACGGCAAAATAACGGTAAAAAACGGGAAAATAATGGCAAGTACGGATATTATACGAGTATTAAACAAGTATTATACAGCAGATCTGTTTTTGACGAAAAAAACAGGAATAATACAGCATATTTGTTTTTGGCGTTAAATACGTGTTTTTTTTTTTTTTAAAACGGCGTTTTTTGTGACAGTTCAACTTGTTACATATTAAAAGTACCATCCTCATAAACCTTGTCGAAAAAAATGGAAACACAATCGAATCGGCCAAGCAATATAATGATCTGGCAATCAAGGGAATAAGCAAGAAACCTTATTTATAGTCGTCTGAAAATAGATAAACAACGTGCAAAAATTATAAGAAGAACGAATAAAATATTTTGAAAAATAGTAAGCGTATGAAACATGAAGCCCCACGTCAACGTCGGCCGGTAAAAGGAATCAATTCATGACGATGCCGACTGAAAGACTCTGCTTCGGGTGGATGATGCCTGAGAAAGGAAGAAGGTAAAAGCCCGATGGACGGTTGTTTCCACTGCACATCCCATCGGATCGCCATTATCATCGCTTTCTGATGCAGCCTCTCCTCGTGGACTCCTCAGTCTTCCTCCTCCATCCCATGCTATATTTACCAAAAGGTATCGCCCACCCCCATAGCTCCATATCCTCCAATCCTGGCTCCACCCGTTCCTCCTATGGCTGCATGAAGCTTCCGGCTGGAATCTACCAAAAGGTCTCTCTCTCTCTCTCTCTCTCTCTCTCTCTCTCTCTCTCTCTCTCTCTCTCTCTCTCTCTGTTGGAAATTGGAATCCGACATATCCTTGCGCTCCAGCATCATGTTTTCACTTATTGCCCGTCTTTGTTTCTCTCAGGCAACTGAAGAGCTATTGTGTGAATTTGGCGTCATTCTGTAAAGTCCAAGTCATTAGAAGAGCTTCCCAGGAG
>JAANDH010000375.1:0-27415 GCA_011799765.1 Nymphaea thermarum
CCACGAACAGCTATGTGAGGATCTGATCGCGCCTTCCACATAGGCGAGATCAGATCCTCCTCCAGGTAGTAAGAAATATGAGAAAAGTTAGGGATTACGCCAGGAAAAGTCTGAAATACAGGACACGTTCACGAAGGCAGCCTCTGGACGAAGACGCTCGCAGGTTGAGATTGGTCGGTCACGCCAAATCACGCAAGCAACTTGATATGGTGACGCCAGCAGCTTGGGACGAGTCAGTCACGCGAGAAGTTTTCTTCCTCACTCTGATACCATGTTGAATAATAGAGGAGAACGAGAGAGAAAGAGAGAGGAGAACGAGAGAGAGAGAGAGAGAGAGAGAGAGACGGCAAAAAGAAAAGTTACTTAATCGTGTGCTCTAATCTCTACTTAAAGAGAAACTAGGGCACGGCTGTACCAACTTACAAAAGAGAGACATATAAAAAGGAAAAAGACATAAAAGAACCCTAACTTTTAAATATTCAGAAAACTACCACATTTAATCAAAACTTTCTTATTTCAACATTCACCATTTACAAAAGCAACACATGGAAACCAGTATGTTATGTAGTCAGTCATTAAGGGTGCAACCACTTATTATTTAGATAGTAACCCACCCTGCCCTCCTAAAAATTAGAAAATGCATATTCGAGAGAAGAAACTAGGAACCATAATAATTCATTGTGAAACATGTTCTAACAATTGCAAGTGAATAACATGTAAATCTAAGAAAGCTTCAAATATGGAAAGCATCCATAAGTACCCACCTTCAACAATAAACAATCCCACACAAAATACAATAACATCACAAGTCAACAGGTGAATTATGTAAGCTAGTCAAGACTGCAGATCTTCAATGCTCTAGAAAAGGACTGAAAAAGTGTCCAAGGTTTAGTACTTAAGTTACCAATTAAAAACGATCATGGTTCTTGCAGTACAAGCTACACAATTGGTCCTCCATATTTAAATGAGCAACAATTATTTACTTGGATAAAACCTTATAAAGTTGCAAATACTGATCCAATTAAACCTATGGTTAGAGAGGTACCACAGGATATTATCTTCACTTTCATTGAAGTCATGCCTCTCTTCTTCAGGTTCTGCTACCTCTTCCTCACTATCACTACATATCAGTGCTTCACTACTACATTGATCATAGTAAATTCGTCTTCTCCCAACAACCGATTGGTCTTCAGCCATTCTTTGGTTTCTGCACTGATGAAATTGAGACTGAGGAAATAAATCACAGAAACCCCAAGTAGATAGTCACGGTGAAGGATGGAATTCAATATAAGAAGTAACAGCAGATCATGAAAGGAGCAACATAAAACTATATGATTATCAGCTACCATGGAGATAAACGTGTCAGAGATGATACGGCAGTAGTAGTACCACGGGTAGTTAACTATCAGCCCAATTACAAACTTTGAACTATGCTCCCTTTTGATCCATCTCTCTTCATCCACTTGTTATAAAACAGGTTGCTCTGAACCCATCTAGATGCAAAAAGAATTTGGCTGTGTGGATTTACAAGCGGTGCCTAATCTTTGCAAGCTTTGTGACAGCCAACTTGTATCCTGATTGCTATTCAGCATAGTGATTTGATATTTAAGGAGGTCAAGTGTATAGTTGTCATGAGTCTTAACAAGTTTATATCTTGTCCTGTCAATCTTAACATTTCCACCTATCAAAAAATTAAGCAACATCCATATGAAATATATTTTGACACAACTAGCTATGGAGATTCCTCTCAATCTCAACATGCCAACAATACATTTAGGAATTAGGGCTTCAAAGGACTAGAAGGCCCATATAAAAGGATGACTGGATCTAAGTGTATATTAGGTCCATACCTAGAACTTTATGGTTTTAAATAATGCATTTGAACACAGATTACCATACTACTCATCTTATCCTGCCTTGTAAAAAACAATGCATTCCAACCTAGAGGTATGATACTTGATGGCATCACAAGAATCAACAGTCAGGCTTTCATAGTGACTGCATGATCCAAGGACATCAAAAACACACTTGGTGGCAATGACTGGAAAATCTAATGTTGTACTTTCTATTCATTAGCAGAAAAGAGAATGGGGTATCACCACCATAAGCACAACAGCATAAAAGCAATGCATACACATGAGTTTGATTACCTTCGGGTAATGTGTCCTAGAAGATCAGCCCCAAACCATTTTTCAGATAGTCAAGAAACCAAGACATGAGTATCAGCTTTTCTTATAAATTAGGCAAAAAATCAAGATCATAATAGTAATAGATGTGGCATTCATTCAGAAATCACCAATTGTGTTTCTCCAAAAGAGTCAAGTCACATCAACTTTGTGTGGAAATATTATGTAAATCACCAGATCTTAAGTGCAAGACTATTATAATTATGATCGTCACAGAAGCACCTGATGGTAAGAATTAATCGACTTGAGTGTGCTGTGTTACTTGCAAAGCATATCAATGACTATCTTAACATTGACTTGGTATCTCAAGCCTCACAAGTTCACATACTTCTCTTTATGTGTGTGACCTTTTGAATCTGAACTAGTTAATCAGCTTAAACACTAAGTTGCAATAGTAAATGCAAAAGAGTATATTTTACTTGACAGGGAAGAAAAATACAATACCATCATATCTAGTCCAAAACAGACATACAGTACAAAAAAGGTTTCAGGAAAATAAATCGAATTAACTTAATGTTAGAGAACAATTATTATACACAGCTTCATGTCACTAAAACAAGTATAAAGCACAAGCTAGAATAACGCCATCAAGATTTGCAAACAATGTAAAGCACTTCATTTACCTATCTAAAAATATCCATGATGTGTATGGTGGAATCTTCTCAACAAAAGGAAGTTTGATGGGACGAACAAGATTCTTTACTTCACTACCATTTCCAAATATTATGGTTGAGGATGACAAATCTTGAGTATTTACATCTCCCGTTCCAGAATCTGAATTTTTTAATTTACAAATTGCACCTTCCATTCTAACTGAAAGCATGTTCTTAGCTCCTTTCCGCTCAGTTGAACAAAGGTCTTTCCTTGATTCTGCCAGAGAATTAAGTTTGGCTGTTTGGGCTGCTAAAGCTTCCGTATTGAATGCAATCTTGTCCTACAACATAAATGGCTGCATAAAGTTAAAACAACGCAGAGTTTGGAAAAGAAATGAAGAAAGCTTTCAGAAACTTAAATGAAGAGAATGTGGTGACCTCACGCCCAGGTGAGATCATCATAAACAAGAAATCTGGACCATAATTGAGTGCCCTTCACCCGTGAAACACATAAAGTACAAGGAACTACAGAAGCAAGTAAAAGAGACAACATCTGAGTATATTGAAAATAAGCTAGTATTATTTCCTAGAAAGGGCAAGAATTGCTGCTCCGGTGTTCTAAATTACTCTCCTTCAAGAAAACTTATAAATTAAAAAAAAAACTTCCTCCTTCATGTAGTTCTTCCTTATGACGTAAAGCTTGACCGGTCAGATATTGGATAGGTTCAGATTGAAATTTGGGGAGGTGAGGCTATAGACAATTGGATGCCATGATATATATAGACATCAATGCAAAACTGAATATGTTCACACACATAAACAAATAAATGCTTAAACATTTACACACCAGCTGCATGGAATATGCTTGCATGTGTAATCTTTACCATGCCAACCAAGTGACAACAGAATATAACAACCAAATACTGCACGTGAAGCAAATCATTTGTAAATGCAAATACCTGCTGCATTCCTGAACTTGAAATATTTTTGGGAAAAACATAGAAGACATACTTTTATAGAAGCAGTCCTGCAAGCTTCAATGTGCCTTATAATTTGTTCTATTTGAGATGATAAAGCCATTAGGGCATCACTGGCTTCCTCCTTCCTCTGCAAAAAGATGACAAGAGAGATGTAAAGCTACTGGCTTTATCGATCCGTGTTATCCAAAAAAAGATATACAAGTTGAAACTATAAGGTAGAGATGCTACTACCAAGATCCTTGTCCCCCCTTCTAGCAACCGACCTCCCATTACACCCTGATGGAGATTACCAACCATATGCTTCTCAACTTCCCTCAAGCCCAGAATAAGGAAAGATAAAACTCGAGATAACATAAAAAGGGACACCAGAACATTGTCTAATGAAACGCATTAAAGAACTATAACAAGACACTTCCATCCAAAATGTCAGTGACCAACCTCCAGTTTTATCATCATAATAGAATAATAGCACGTAAAAGAAATTATATAGATGCTCGCATTTCTGATACTTAAGACACTGGAAAATAACAGTTGAAGAACTGATTATCCCATAGAGAAATCTAGCAGACAGAAAGGAAAATAAGAAGCTAAGCAAGAGCAAGACCAATGGGCTCCACATTGCATTACTGGACCGCAATCATGAGACCAGATAAATATTGTAGGCATGCAATTTAACCTGGGGTGGAGGGAGGACCCTCATTGCCATTCAAGCGACAATTGCTCCTCATTGCCATTCAAGCGACGATTACTCGGAAAAGGGGTGTGGAATACAGGGGGCAAGAAAGGAAAAAAAAAAATCAAACGCCAAGCTAGTCATATCATACAACCCGGAAATTATAGCACAAGTAACCAGCTAAGCATTAAAAATGATAGTCCCCCTGCACCCCCTCCCCCCAGCCCAAGAACGCTTCGAGTTGCGCCGGGTACTGATTTCATTTTTCAATTCAACAAAAACCTCAGAAACCCTAAAATCAGCCCTCCAGTCACCACAATCTTGCTAAATTCTAAGTTCGTAGAGTGCCAGACAAGAGCCGGCACACCATCTGAATTTAACCGGTCTACCATGTGAATTTTAGAATAAATTTCCTTCATTAAAATGAGAATTAAAACAAGAATAAGAATATAGGAGGTTTACAAGAGAATCGGAGGATTTGGAAGCCATGGATTCCTCGCGCCTTCGATTGCGGGAAGCGTCTTTCATTCGCCAGAGATTTCGAGGGGACGGAGGGGAAAGGGAAGCGCAAGATCGCTCACTCCGCGTGCTTCCACTCTCCGATCTCTAAGGACGCTGCCGTACGCCAAGATTATTACCATGCTGCCCTTGAGCAACTGTGACCCTGGAATGACCCAGGTGCAGTTCGCGGAGATTAAAACTTCGCAGACGATTTTGTTTTTTGAGGAAGATTTCTTCGGTTCGAACTTTATATAGCGAGGACTGCTTGGACTAATTGAAAAAAAAAAAAAAAAAACCCCATCGGGAAATAAAAAATACTAGGAAGGCCCTACGGCTAGGATTATTAAATGTATCGAGTTCTAACAAGAAACCATGTATTATATATGTTCAAAATAATCAAAATGTTTTTACTAATTTATCTTTTATAACACTACCTCTTTGCCTCAAGGGGCATAAGTAGTTCGGGTTAGAGGCTTATAAAAGGCAGGTTTTTAGTTCGATTTTCGTGAGTATTATGTTTCTATTTCTTAAGGAGTATGGCGCAACATCCAAGTTGAAAGGTGTCTAATTCTGACACCAACGTAGCTCAGGACCTCAAAAGCAATGAGAATGAGGGGCCTTTGGGATTCGTTTCGAGTGGTGGGATTGACCCTCTCGCTCACGTGAATAACACTACCTCTTTAATTCACATATCATAGCTATTATGGGAAGGCATGTTTTCACTTTTTCATCGTTTAAAGTTTTTTTTAATTTTACTTTTGCTGAAAATGTTTTTAGTTAAATAAGAGTATTTTGGTTATTTGCAGTTCAAAACATATGGTACCAAGTTAAGGGTCATAACATATAAGGTACAAATTTCGTGGTGGATTGACTCAATGCATTTATGTTTTAAACCGTAAGTCTTGAGTAAAGTTTTATGGACTCAAAGTGGAAGTAGTTGGTTCAAAGTGGAAGCAGTTGTATCTCTTTAATAAACCACTCACTCCATTGGAACTAACATAGTCTAACTAATTAACATGATAAAGCACACCAATAAGAATATGAGTGGCCAACTTGTTTATATGCCTTTAGCCACAGCAAGAGGTCCCCGGAAGCAACATAGAAATGCATTCAAGAAAAGGGTGAGAAGCTATCACAAAGTACAAAAACGAAAGAGAGAGAGATGAGAGAGGAAAATAAGTTTTGCGATTGAATAGTTTTTTAAAGAAGATATTGTGGAGGCAAATATGTCATTTTTTTTCAGTTTGATTATATATTTTTTTGAGACATGAAGCCTAGTAAAAGAGATATTATGAACCCCATTTGATTTGACCAGCCAAAGGAAGGTTGAAAGAAAACTCAGGGGCTTTTTTCAATTATCATAAAAAAGTGGGTTCCAAAATGAAAGTCACCCAGAAAAGCGTGGTTACTTGTCGTTGTCGGGATTAATTTTCAACTCGGATCTTTTACTCGAAACCCGGTCTTTCGGGTCCCATTGTTCATTTATGTCCTTGAATTGAATCCATTTTACTAAACAATTTTGGTATTTTCTACGTGATTCGGTGGAAAGTGAGGGCCAGAGGAGCTCTCATACTGGAGAGTCTGTCTCCCCCGTTCGTGGACGACTGGCTTCTTCGTTCTTCCTAACATAGTCGATTTTCCGATCTTTGGAGTTCCTGATTTTCCCAATTCCCTTTCCCTCATTTTGTTCTAGCCAGCTCGTCGCCAACTGCGATTTTCCGGATAATTGTCAAGATTTTGAGGGATTTTGGAGCTGTTGGCATTCTCAGGAAGGACGAAGAGAAATGGCGGAGAAGTACAATCTGAAGAACCCTGCGGTGAAGAGGATTCTTCAGGAAGTGAAGGAAATGGAATCGAATCCATCCGAGGACTATATGGCTCTTCCCTTAGAGGTACGAAAAAAAGAAGCGAAACCCTAGATTTTGCCTCCTTATTTTTCGCAATTTGATCTCTATGGTTTCGAGAATCAGTTGTTTCGCTTCCTTTTTTATTTTGCTTTGTTTGGTCCTTTTCCCGTAATCATAGAATCTAGGATTTGAGAGACATGGGTTTGCGGAACGTCGAAATCCGCTTGTTTTTGCGTTTCTTTGTTGCGTTTGTGTGCCTTTCCGGTGAGATATTGTCTTTGATCATCAAGAGAGATCTTGAAGCGGTTTTTGTGTCGTAATGCTTCTTATATTCCAACTATGTAAAAATAGTTGGAGTCCCAGGTTATACTTATGTACGAATATACGCATAAGTAGGATAATTGAGATGTTGCACGATGTGCCCAGAACGCCATATCCTAACTTATGCTTTTCGTGGGTAAAGTTTAGTAGTGCTCAATATTTAGTTAATGCTTCAATGATTTCCTCATTTAATGTATTTTTCTCCATTAAATTGAGTACATGCTGCATTAGTTAAGTGGAACACTAACTTTGGTTGAACGTTTTCTATGTCCTTTTGACAACCGTTTGTACTTGTTCTCTAGTTTATCGCGACAATTGATCAACCTTTTTATTATGTGATTTGGTGTTCGAATTGCTCCGTTGTAAGTGCAGTAAACCGACACAAGTATCATAATCAGGGGGTAAGCTTGTTTTGGGAATGGTCTACTCTTGAGGTCTACTTGTGCAGCAGAAATCGCCCACCCATGATAGTGGCTAATATGTGATGCTAAGGCGTGAAGAAGCATGATCTCCGTTAAGTTTTGGAAAATTGGATTAGCATAAATCTTAGTTTCTGCTTAAGATCTCCCACGCCCTTATGTGACCATTTTTATTTTCAGTAGGGGAATTGCTAGTAGCGTGCGATTGAAGAGTTGTGCAGGGAAATGCAAAAGTGGGGAACAGAATTTCACGTGTTACATTTCCATGAGTCTTCAGTTGTTTATCTGGTGAACACCAGGTTGGACGTAGGCACTATCCAACAAACGAATCTAACGGGAACTTGTTGCTGGCTATGTTGTCAAGGTGCCCAAGCACTGTCTAGGTGCCAGGCAGCACCTAGCGCTTGGGCGTGCCTAGGAGAGCCTAGGCAAAAAATGCGACCAATTTTTTTTTTCTATTTTATTAGTTATGTTAATATGTCAAGTTATTTTAATTAACTATTACTAATATTTGAAATGTGGGGAGTGGTAATATAACAAACATAATCAACTTAAATAATAAAAAATTAGTTATTGACTTCATTGAATATGCAAAATCAATAGAAGAAGTTTAATGTTACTCATTAAATGTAATCTAATACAATAAACGAAAAAAAACTAAATCTAATCTCTAGAAGAAGGATGGCAAGAAGGCTTTAATCCATTGTACTTAAATAAAGACATAATACAATAAAAAAGATTAACAGTACATAATAGTATATATATAAGTATGCAACAGTATAAGTACATAACCATACTAACATATGCATATAACAGGTATCACAATACTACATATTATATAACAGGCTAATAGTATATACATATAATAGGTTGATGCAATACTATATAATAGGTATTAACAGACTGTACATAACAGTATATACATATAACACACATTACAGTACATATAGCAGGAACAACAAATCGTATTACAATACAATTTAACACAACCATATAAATGTATACATATAACAGGTATGAGGTATCACAATACTATGTAACAGACTAAGCGACTAACAGTATATACATATAACAGTATACATATAACGGCATAATTAACATAACAATTAACAATGCATAAAATACATAATCAATACAAAATAAATTACATAACAATATATACTCAATTAAGAAACTTTAATTGAAAGGGAAGGTAACTTTTCTCTTGCCCGTGGACTAGGCACGTTGGCGCCTAGGCATCAACACATATCTCATTGCCTAAGTGGTGGACTTAGGCAACAAGTGTGGACTGACACTTGGTCCACGCCTTTTAGTCTTAATGATTTTTCACCAAAGTACAAAAGCATTTGTATTTTATGCATATATGCGCACACTCTTCATGTGGTCGTTTAAAAATGGAATAGACCATAAATAAAATAACTAAGTGGTTCTTTGTCGTAGTCTAGTCAATGAGCTGGTTGCTGTGGCTTGGTTTAGAAAGATGTGACAATCCACTTAGTTCTTTATGTGGTTAATGTTGCTATGTTTTGTCCCTGGTTCTGTGCTTTTGCAGAACATCAGCTTATATTCTTGCTTCCTTGTTTTCAGGAGAACATATTTGAATGGCAGTTTGCAATTAGGGGACCTCGTGATAGTGAATTTGAAGGAGGAATCTATCATGGGAGAATCCAATTACCAGCTGATTATCCTTTTCAGCCACCTTCATTTATGATGTTAACTGTAATGATCTAGTTCTCACTTGCAGTTTAAAATCTTTATTCTTATGCATGGATATTAGTATTTGATGTAGTTCATGTTCATTTTTTTTGCTTGCTTGACAGCCAAATGGTCGTTTTGAGACACAAACAAAAATTTGCCTTAGCATATCAAACCATCATCCTGAACATTGGCAGCCATCTTGGGGAGGTATGCAATGTTTTAGATTTTTTTTTTTTTTTTTGTTAGGATTTTTTATTATTATTTTACATAAGTAGAGTAGGCACCTTGTAATTTAGGCAAAGCTATTTATTGGAGTGTTTTGCATATCATCATTTGGAACCATATCTACCAGGTCCTGGGAACTATGGTGTCTTCTGGCTGGTTTTGAGAAATTTATGTAAACAGGCACATATTTTTGCATCTGTCTGAAAAACTATAATGTGAGTTCTGAGCGTTAACAAGTAAATACCTAATCATTTCTGCTAGTTTGTTTTACCATTTTTTTTAGGTACTCTTGTGTCAATGGCTCAGAAATTAAGAAAATGGTCCCAGTCATGAAACACATAGGAATATCCATGTAGAACATTCTTTATATTATTGTTTTGTTCCTTTTCTCATGGATTGACACCGTTAGACAGATTATCATTAGCAGAATCGAGAGCACTTCTTTAACCATGACAAATAAGTTTTTAAGTGTACTGTGATAGATGCATGTGTTTGATGAATGTGAGCGTGCACACACTTGACTAAGATTTCACTTGTACCTCATATGCATCGGATGTAATATCTTGTTTTCTTTTTATTAATTATTTTATTTAAATGCAACCTTTCCAGGCAACAAAAGTCCATATTGTTGTGAGCTTCTTTTTTGCTTGCTATACTGGCATTATGAGGAAAACAGAGAAACTTTGGCACTCAAAAGAGTAACATTCAAGTACTAGCTAAATGCTTTAGTATCACATGTCAATGACGACTAATCACTGAAATGGCAGAGATGATATGGCAGTGCCACAGGTAGCTAACTATTAGCCCAATTACAAAAGTTTTGAACTATGCTTCTTTTTTATCCATCTCTCTTCATCCACTTGTTATGGTGCAGCTTCCTCTGAACTCATCTAGACGCAAAAAGAATTTGGCTGCATGGATTTACGAGTTGTGCCGAATCTTTGCAAGCTTTGTAACAGCCAAAATTATCCTTGTAGCTTGATTGCTATTTGGCATAGTGATTTGTTATTTATGGAGGTCAACAGTATGGTTATCTTGACTCACAACACGTTTATGTCCTGTCAATCTTAACGTTTCCACCTATCAAAAATTAAACAACATTCATGATGAGATATATTTTGATGTAACTAGCTATGGCGATTCCTGTCAATCTCAACATGCCAACAATACATATTAGGGCTTCAAAGGACTAGAAGGCCCATATAAAAGGATGACTGGATCTAAGTGTACATTAGGTCCAACCTAGAACTTTATGGTTTTAAAATAATGCATTTAAACACAGATTACCATAATACTCCTCTGATCCTGTCTTGTAAAGAATGATTTCCAAACTATTGAAAATGAGTATGGTACTTGACAACATCACAAGAATCAACAGCCAAGACTTTCATAGTGATCCTATGATCCATGGTTATCAATAACACCCTCGTGGAAGTTTAAAAGTATATGCAGCTATCATTTCTGTATGTTGAAAATGATTTGTGATATGGCAAACTTAATCTTGGTTGAGATGTCAAATCACGTGGACGTTTTTCTTTTTTCTTTTCTTTTTTTTTTAATTGTTTCTGTCTTAGTTTTCTCCTGGCTACGTGAAACTTTGTTAATAGCAGAAGCCTGAATAGTCGTCTTTTTTGGTTGGATTCAGCAAACTATGTAATCACATTTATTTCTTTGTGCAATTATATGTGGCCATTCGTTATTGCTGTATTTACCTTATAGACCAGATTGCATGGTATAGTTAGCAAGAAATCTGAATGTTCCTGGAGTTGCTAAGCCTCTGAAACGTAGATGGTCCATTATAACTTTGAAGTCTGAACAACTTCCGTTAACTTTCTTTTGGAGTAATTATTATCAGCTGCTTCCTATTTTTCTTTGTTGTCACATGCATCATGAGGTTATTAAGGAAAACACACTCTTAGATTTAGTGCATGAATCCATGCCAATAAAATACAATGTTGCTATTTTTATTTAGTGTATCTTTTATAGACCTCTCGTTGTTTGCTTTTTGAAAGGTTGTGTGCTTTTGATCATTTTATATTTACACTAGGCTCCCACATTTTCTTTCACGTTTATTTGTACTCATGTAACCAGGAAATATCTGAATGTACTTGTAGGATTGTCAAGTAGGGCCAGGATTTGTTATGGTTGAGAACTGACACAATTCTTTCTTTTCTTATACAGTACGTACTGCTTTGGTTGCTTTGATTGCGTTTATGCCCACCAAGGCCGAGGGAGCTTTGGGATCACTGGAATACCCAAAGGACGAAAGGCATGCCCTTGCTATCAAGTCACGTGAGGCTCCACCAAAGTTTGGAAATTCAGATCGACAAAAGCTCATAGATGAGGTTGGATGATGATCAAAGACTCTGTTCTCTACCTTAATTACTAAGTTCTCTACCTCAATCTGTTTCCCTCGAAATATCTGTTTGGCATTTTTTTTTTAAATTTTTGCCACTGCAGATTCATGAATATATGCTGAGCAAGGTGCCCCCTCAACCACCTATCTGCCCTAAGCCTGAGACCACTGATGAACAGATTGATGTTGCTGAAGAAGTGACAACACATGCTGAACAAGCTGTTGTGATGGCTCCAGCAGCGGAAGAACCAAATGCAGATGCACCTGGAATTGTGGACGGACATAGGATGGTTGAAGACGTAAGAGAGGTGATGGTTGAAGACGTAAGAGAGGTACGCATGGACGCAAATGCGGGTCCTCTGCATGTGAGCTTCACTGCAGGTCTGAGGGTATATAGAAGAGTTCCAGCCTCTGCAGAGGTCAGTGAGCCACAACACAGACCTCAGCCAAGAGCTCAGAACCTCGTAGATGATCGATGGTTAACCTGGCTAGCTATTGGTTTATTAATCGTCATAATGGCCTTGGTGCTTAAGAAGTACATGAGATCTGCTGGCTTGGCTAACGATGGAGATGAACTGTAGACAGCTTGCTATCTTTGACAACTGCTGCACGATATCTTCCCGCAAAAGTTTCGGAATTATCTATTTGCACATATCTTCGTAAATACCGTTCGGCCACCTTCAGGGAGCAGGCATTTCTTTGCTCTCCTCCATTTGAAGAAAGCATTTTATACAGGTATATAGAGGCTCTTTATCGTCTTCTGTAACAAAACTTCGGAATGTTCACAGCCTTTGACACAAAGGGTGCTAGGGAGGAGAGGCAGAAACCTCTTCTCCTTCTATTTGGAGCTCTTCTAGTTTTAAAGTGTCATTATCTATCGTGGGTCTGGCTCGGGCGGCATGAGATCTGGGCCTGGGGTGATTTCCATCTTTGTCAAAATTTCTTTTCACTCTGTAATATGATCGGGCTTGAGCCTGTTTCGTGAAGACCATCCGGATATACGCACCTAAATCAGATCTATTTGTTCCAATTTCCAATCCTCCATTGTATAGCTTGGCCTATTCGGTTCAATTCCATTAAAAGGTGTCGATTTTCACTTTTCTCAAAAGAAAAATTACTGCTGATTAGCAGATCCCGAGCCAATTGCTAGCAGTCACTGCCGCTGAATGTTCGTTTTAGGCTCTCTTAGATAGTCACAAGAAAGTCTTTCTTTGAATAGACTGATAAAAACGTAAAAAAAAACAAAAACGAAAAAGAAAAAAAGCTTTTTTCTTCCTTTTTTTTTTAAGAAAAACTCTTTTTATCATTATTTTCGTGTTATTGTTGTTCTAATGTTTAAAATTTAAGGTAAACTATTTATTAAAAAATATTTCCATTGCCATTAAAATATTTTTTAATCATTTTATCAAGTTATTTTCTTTATTTTCTTGTTAGAGTTTCATTTATTTTACTTTTTCTTTATTATTAGAACTTTTTATTTTCTAAAAAAATTGTTGAAGTTTTTGGACATTTTGAGTTCTACCAAAAAAACCCCGAGAAAAACCTTGTTGTTTCTGCTTGAATGTTTTTGAGAGATCCGTATTCGAAATTTTTTTCCTAAAAAATTCCCAAGTATATGCACTTGCTTTTCCTGTGTTTGGATGTTAAAAAATGAACCTTATTTAATCATTGTCTGGCTGCCCTCAATAAAATTGAAAAAAATGTGTGCTTCCTAATGTTTCATACAACATAAAAGGCTTATCCTTGGGCACCGAGTGGGTATTCGATGGACACTTGGCCTGAGGTCTCAATTGGCCTGATTAGGCTTTGATTTGGCCTGATAAATCATTTTTAATATTAATTTTATGAATATATATAGTTTTATTTTTTATTATGATTAATTATAGTTATCTATTATTTTATATTAAAAATATTTTGAATTTAATGAGGCAAGGCTCGAACTTGGGTTTAAGGTGTCGGATAGAGCCTAAACTTTGGTTACCAACTATGGCTTCGCCCGAGCCTGACTCCTTATCGGGTTGGGCCGACTCGATGCTTAGGCCTAGTGCAACAGATGAGGCAAGGGTCAGCAGGTGGCCAGTCTTTGTCTTGAGCTCCCACGACATCAACACTCCATATTACAAAAGTTCGGATTAAAACATAATGAAAGTGTCATCCTGAATTACCAAAAGTAAGTCTGGTATCCATCAAGTAAAGTCTTGAACTTTAAACTGTGGATAAAATGAAATATTCTTCTAAGTTCGTATTTCCTTAGATAAACCACATAAAATAGTTACGTTGGCCATAATCGGTGGGGAAAAAAAAAGAAAAGAAAAAAACTCTGGGTTTTAGACTCTTAATAGTAAGGTGCCTTGTTGAGTGGATCAACTGCAGGTCTGACATTGCTTTCGAAGGCATGACTGGTAAGGGATTGTGCTTAGGATGCTCTGTCAAGAGGGCCAAGGTGGTCGCCCTCCATCAGAATCACGTCCACTAGTTAATGCAGTCGCTGAGTCAAAGGACCACGGGCTCGAGCCTTCTTTATGGTGCAGCAGTTCTAGTGGCGAACCGAGATGGTCCTTGTTTATCATCTCCAATTATACGCTATTAATATATGAGGCCAAACTGCAGTCAGCATATTCCAGTAACTGTTCTTCCGCCGTGATTATGGCCGGCAAGCTCTGCCCAGTCAACTGGTCACTCGCTGATCAACTGTTGTATTTGGGACCGAGTCAATGGTACTGCCCAATCAGGGCCAGATCAACCTAGCCAAGCGAGTTATTGCAATTTTTTCTTTTCTTTGTTAATTGCACATTGTGTCTCCTTCAATAATTATAGGAACCAAAGAATGAAGCCGATGAGGGGCTGTCCAGATTTTTCTAAATTGATAGCTTCATTTGATTGGGAAGATCTGGTTACAAGACATGAGATCTTTCTTCATAGTTTATATTTGTTTTGGGATATGAATGGAGAGCGGGATACCTGTCAACAACGAAGTAGCCACCACACCAACATTTTAAGAGTTCTTTATTTTTAAATGGAAATCTTAAATATTTATCCTTATATATATATATATATATATATATATATATATATATATATATATATATATATATATATATATATATATATATATATATATATATATATATATATATATATATATATATATATATATATATATATATATATATAAGTGCTCCTCCAATCAATTTTTCTAGCTACGCCATCGCCTGTCAACTAAGCTTAATGCAGCCTAAATGAATAGTATCTATAGGAATAGAACTGATGACAGCCTTTCACCGCTTTGTTAGTCCGACCAGCTACACTGCACCATAAGAACAAGAGCGAGGAAAAAGCAAGCATCAAGTTTCTAGGTGGGCTGTTTCCATGATCCAAGCCCACTTAGCTTGGCGTAGCAAAGAAAATGGGATTTGGTTGCAACTGAATCTGAGATTTCTACAAAGATCAGTCTGATTTATGCCACAAAATCAAATCTTATGCTGGTCGGATCGGGGTTCGGAAATTGAACCTGGATTCAATCACATATGATTCCATTAGATCAAGCCTGGTAAGGCCTGGATTGAAAGTGGATCCTCATGGCAAACGAGTTGGTGTAGGCACAACTTGTGGCTGTCAATGGTTCAATTTTAAAGGACTTGATCTTTTTTGATGTGTGATGTTATAGCTAGACATCTGTGGCTGAGAGGTGCTAATATAAGAAATCTTAGATCTGAAGGCACTATCATGTAATAAATAAATGGTCTGAAGAAACTAATATATGAATAAAATAAATTGTGTGGTCCATGTGGGCAACTGCCCACACAAGCCTGCACCTTGTTCCAAGGCCTCACAAGCCTTACAAGGGCATTCTAGTCAAATTAAGGGAGTTTTTTTTTTTTGTTATTTTTTCATATTGTTCTCATTAACTTTTTATGTCTAGTGGTATTTTGGTGCTATTAATGCATCCAAGCGCCAAGGTAAGTGATTGGACCTGACTGTTCAATATGTCATGTTTCAAAAGGGTTCAGGTCTAGGTTTTTTTCGACATTAGTTAAAGAAAAAGGGTAACAACGTGCTCTTGCACGTGTTTGAAACGAGCAAGATGAGTATTTCATCCAACTGTCTAGCTAAGAGCTGAAGCTCCCACCCTTCCTCACATGTATCGAAGATACTAGGCTTGTTTTTGGTGCCTCGAGATGATGTCTCTGCTATACTTCAACTTGCATATCGATGATCCTCCTCCCCGTCTTTTGCGACTCTTGCATGCGTAAAAGCACACGTGCGAGAGTTGAATTATTGGTATCCAAATTATGGGATAGGCTTTTGTCATTTTTTGATAATGTCAAGTGGGATCTCCTAGTGGATAAGTGGCACATGTGGCAAGCTATACAGAAGAAAACAAGGAAGATTGCCAGTGATATGGTCCCCTCCATGCATAGAACAAGTCAAGAAGAGCTGATCCGTTCATTGGTGTGGTTTGCAAAGGCTCCCCAGCCTCTTAACCCTTTCACATTTTTCTCATTTCCCCTCCTGTCTAGTCATTGTAGTTGCAGGAGAATTGCTGAGAATGGATTCACAGCAGCTTCAAGAACTCTACTTCTCACAAGATAGCTCCAGCCTTGAAGCCGGAAAGTGACCGTCGACAGGTCTACCATATCAGTTCTCCGCTAGCTAGCCGCTTCTTGGGATTTTGATGCATCTTCGCCTCAAGGGCGGAGCCAAGGGCGGGCCGGCAGGGGCCATGGCTCCCCTCAGTCTTTCACTGTAACACTCCATAAGTTTAGTCCCATATTAAAGATTTTGAGGAATCTTCATGAGTTTATAAAGGGGGTCATTGATGAGAAGATTGTCCTGGTTCCTAGCCTTTTTAAGTTTGGAGCCGAAACTGTTAGGAGGCGGGTTGAGATCGGCCGAACCAGGGGGCCTGAGCCCAAGAATGGGTCGGGTTGTTACATTCACGGCAAAGATACCCCTACATATAAATTTTAATTTACCAATATAAATTTTTTAAAAAAATTCCATTGTTCAAGCAAGAATTTTCTCAATTCTAGCTCATATAACCTGAACAGAGCAAGATAAAAGGAAAAAAAAAAATAATTCCATCGCTTTAGACACAACTGAACTTGCACTAATTATATAGACATGCAATTCCATGCATGCATGTCATTAAATCTAACAGTACAAACAACAAAAAGTCTTTGAAACATATGGATTTAGTGGAATATATCAGAACTTATATGATGCCATAATTGACAAACATAACAAACAGACCAGCCATAAAAAAAAAAAAAAAAAAAAAACTGAGAGCTGTTCTCTTGAACAATTAATTAAAACGAGAAGTATGCATAAGAAATCCAAGATGTGAATATGGAGAATTTCAACTGTGAATGTATATCATGAGAAAATGACCAGTATCCTGTCTCTATCACTGAGTGCGGAACCTCAATTTTCTCGGCGATCACGTTGTGATTTGCTGATTCAATTGTGAATAAGTCGGCATTTCTGTCGTCGAGCGAGAGACTGGAGTGTGCATCGATCTTTTGGAACAAATTAACCAGTAAAAAATCAGGTTTTCACATTAGAAAAAAAAAGAAAAAAAAGGAGAATTGTGTAGTAAAGTTTTTTTGATAAACTATCAAAATAATGAGAATAATATGATTGATTACTAAGGTTAATTGCTATTAATACGAGTCAGTATTTGGGCCCAAGCATAATGGGCCCGTTCCTTAAAGACTGATCTTAGCAAACTGTGTAAAGTACACAGCGCTTCATTAGCAGTATTTAATATCACTGAAAAAATTTACCCGGACAGATTCCCCATTTAATCGAGATGAGAATTGGTTGTCCCAAAAAAAAAAAAATTCTGGCTCCGCCTCTAGATTCTCTACTACTGGTAAGAAGAGGTAAGAGGGTTCATGCATGTAATTAGACAAATTAATCAGATCTATTTACATCCCTATCAATGCATGTCGCCAATATATCATAAGTAGCTACCTTAAATGAGAGAGAGAGAAAGAGAAAATGACGTGGATTCCATTTCCTGTTGATCAAGATTTGAAGCATCGATCAATCCATCTACCATCTTAAATAAGAAATATGAAGGATAGCGAAAGTTGGAACAAGCAGAAACTAAAATATGAACGCTCGATCAGTCCCTTCACTCCCAACCTCTTAACTTCTATATTTTCCATAGAAAACGACTCTCTCTCTCTCTCTCTCTCTCTCTATATATATATATATATATATATATATATATATATATATATATATATATATATATATATATATATATATATATATATATATATATATATATATATAGGGGAGGTGAGACGTGGTGATGGATAGTAATGGAGATCAAGACATTTGAGCTACTGGTTCTTTGTAAGAAAGAATTATATGAGATTGGAAAGCGTTGGGTGTAATGGAGTTTGGTATTGTCTCTTCATGGATTGTTGTTCGACCAATTCAAATCAAATTAATGGCAGGTCAATTTGATTCATCGGTGGATAAGAAGTGCACCAATCACGCACTATTTGTTTTTATATGTACGAACAAGTAGGTGTCAAATCCTTTGGCGCTAGATCCAATATGATATATAATTTAGGCCTTTGATTTAGTTCAAACAAATAATTTAGGCGTTTGATTGAGTTTCAGATGAATAGTTGAAAGAAAAATAAGAAAAAAAAATGACATTTTAGTCATTTAATATGAATTAACATTTTTTTTTAGTTTTTTTTTTTCCTTTCAACAGCCACTGCTCGAGAAATTAAAGGGTTAGGACTATTCTTGATAGATAGCACCCCGAACACTTACCCCTTTTTTTTTTTTTTTTAAGAGCGAGTGATTCATTCCACCGTTTTAAGAAAGGCCACAGGCCCTCCCTTGGTGCCCTCATTCCTACAAGTTTGCTTCGGGCCCTTTTACGAGTCAGGAACTGAGCACTTTTGGAGCGGCCAAGTGACGCCCAAAGACTCAATCCTGAGTTCTTAGCGAACGGAACACTTCCCCGCTCTAGTGCACTACAACCCCATGGGGTACCATCTCTTTTCTTGATTTCTCTTTTTTTTTATTGGTATGTGTGTTGGTGAGTGTATGGGTATAGTAAGGTAGTTTGGGTATCAAACAGTTACTGGACGATCGGGCCGCCTGACAACTTATTGGGCTGTACAGGTTGATTTGACTTGATAAGTTTTTTTTAATATTATTTTTTAAATATATATATATGTGAAATTATATATATTATAATTAATTATATTTATATAATATTTTATATTACAAATATATTTTTTTATTTTAACGGCCGAAGCTTGGGTTTAGGGTGTCGGGCGAGTTTGGGTCATGCCTGCCCGATGCCCACGCCTACCTGTATTGACGTGAATCATTTAAATCTTTGATTTCAATAAGTTGAGGTGTTGGAGGTTAAGTTGCAAAATATTGAAACCAAACTGTTTTTCTCTTCGAATTTGAGGTATCTCTCAAATGAGACAAAGGATTTTATTTAAGGAAACACATTTATTCCAGTCTTTTTTATTCTTTCATCCAACTTTGAATGTCATCGGACTGACTTTTATGTTTGCAACTTAATATTCAACATCTTCTTGACCAAGAAGATTCTCTTCATATATATATATATATATATATATATATATATATATATATATATATATATATATATATATATATATATATATATATATGATTTGTGGATTTTTTTTCAGTTGTATTTTGACAAAAAAACCCTCTAACTTCTTACAACACACTGAATGCTCGCATCCATTTGATGCATTAAAAATCTGATGGCCGTGATTGGGTAGAGCTCAAAATGGTTATACAACTCATTTATTTTTAGAATAGTGCTTCAAAGTCATCTGATAAAATTGGAACGATACTTTCATTATTGAAGGGTGGACTGCCACCGGCTCGGGTTAGTGGCAGTAGATAGCTGGTCTCTGGTTCTAGTGGCATGGGCACTCACTGCTGTCAGGGGCGGAGCCATGGGGCCCACATGGGCTTTGGGTTCGCCTAAAAGAAAAATTTAAATTTACATGGAAAATTTCATTTATCTTATATAAAAATTTTGAAAAATTATATTTGGGTCCATGTCAAAATTTAGAAACTTTAATTCCGCCCGTTTTGTGAAAATTTTTTCGCCCTGCCCCTCAGGCTTCAACCTAGAGATGGTAGCTCTGGACCATGGGAGCGCAAAAAAGAGAGGGCATTTAGGTAAGTGTAGGATACAATACTCCTTTTATTCATCTAACAAAACTAAATGATTATGGTCTGAATTATTTAGTTTGCCAACTTTTTAATCATCTCCTGAGGTTTTTTTTTTTTTTGTCCGTCCTTTGCAAGCGATAGTGATTTGGCTATTCAAGGACACGGCGTGTACCAGCCGAGGAGACAAAGATCTGCCCCTCATAAATCGTCAGCTGCTAGTAAACTCTCCTTTCTCTCTCTTAAACTCTCCTTTTTCTCTCTCTCTCTCTCTCTCTTTACTTAGTAACAAAACAATAAGAAGAAGAAGAAAGAGAAAGGAAAACTTGTCTTTAACTAAGGAAAAAGAGATTTGATCACTATATCACTAGACATTTATATAGTATTGAAGGCCCACAATACAGTTTGGTTATTTGCCTCTTTTCTGTGTGTATCATGCGGCCGGCCGTACAATATGCATGAATCATATGGCAATTCACCGGTCTCTGCTCGGAGACACGCTAAACGAGTGCATAGATTAATCATTTAGTGAACAGCTCATATTCTTTTTATACGTGTCTGTGACATATGATTGGTGAACGCATGACGATGCTTAAACGGCAGGTCATGCCACCCAATCAGCTTCCCTCACAATTAATCTCATCACCAACACCAATAATTAAAAAATAAAAAAACTGAGAGCAATGTCATAGATGGAGCCGATATAATGCCGATAAAAACATGATATTTTGCAGAATCTTTTATATATATATATATATATATATATATATATATAAGAGAGAGAAAGAATCATGCTTGCTCAATGTGTGTCTAGTACTCCCGTAGCACGTCACGCAAACACTTGTTACATTCAGCATCTAGCTTCGTTCTTGCACTTGTCCCACGTACATACAGAAATTGTTCATGTTACTACAAATTTAGGATGTTTTTTTTCAACATTTTTTATCACGTTATCAAGATGTATTCCGATCTATTAAATATACATGATATGTAAGTTTATAGTATGCAGAATTTATATTATATATTTCTCAAAAAAAAAATCAATATTCACTAATGCTGTCTTATGAAGATCACCACAGCATTGTTGAGAAAAATTTGGGGGAGACACCCTGAAGAGGTTGAAGCTTCTCCCTCCTTTTCCCTTCTCAATATAATAAGTAATAATTTTTTTTGTTTTTCCTATTATTCATCGTTTGATAATTTCGAATGCCACATACTCTATCAACAAAAAACTGATAAAGATTTAGAGCGTAGTTTTCTCCCCTCACTGATTAATAGTTAACGGAAAAAAAAGAACATTAAAAAAATTACAGAAACCGAGACGGACATACAAGAAAGGAGACGATTAGCGGAGATATTTGGTAAGCTGCCGTGTAGTTTCTGATGTTCATCATTTATTGCTTCCAACCACACTGGTTTTTCCCACCTTTTATTAATGAGGGGGTAGGGAAAAGCAGGAAAGCAACTTGCCTTTGTCTGCTTTCGATCTCTCCCTTCTCTTAATCAAAAAGCTTTCTTTTCCTTTTCTCTTCCATGCTCATTTCTCCGTGCTGATACTGTGAACCGTCTTTCTCTTTCTCTTCTCCTTTCATGGTCACCAAGGGGATGCAGGAGAGCCACTAGCATAAAGAGAAAGGTTGGCATTCATGTGGGGAGCTACTTGAAGAAGCCAAGAAGAAACAAGAAATCGTACTGAGAGTAGGCTATGGAAGTCAGTCCTCCTCCTCCTCCTCCTCCTGATCTTCTTCCATCTTCTTTTACTCAGAGCGACTTGAATGCGTCACTACAGGCAAAAACAGACAATCCTCCATCAAAGAGAAGGTGGGTCTTTAGGGATGACAGACTTTCTTCCTCCTCCCTTTTGTTTTTCTGCATCTAGTGTCGTTCTCGCATTTCTTTAGACTCCCATCTTCCCGGACTTGAAAGATGAATGCTTGTTATGTCCTATTTTAGTTCTTTGTTGTCGAATCTTCGCCCTGTTCCCTCCTCTTTGAACTGTCAAGAAAGTTTGCGGTTTCATCAAACTCTTGATCTTCTTTTAAGTTGAAGGCTTTTGAACGAACCCACTTAGCCAAGGGATCTGATCAGCTCTTTTCTGCTCGTTTTAGCAGAAAAGGATCTATAAAATCCTGGAGGAGTTTTAAAGGCCTTTCTTTCTCCTGCATTTGGTGTGGGAATAGCTTTGAACGCCACTGTGTCTGGAGAGGGGAAGATCATCGTCGTCGGTTATCGAGATCTCACTCTTTCTTCCTCTTTTCTCCCTTTCCTTCTCCTTTTTTGTCAGAAAGGCTGTCCCCAAGACTGTTGTGACCGTACGGGTTGAATCGCCGGCTGGGAAGCAAAAGGGTGAAGGCCCTCCTTCTGACTCGTGGTCTTGGAGGAAATATGGACAGAAGCCTATCAAGGGATCACCTTATCCGAGGTACTTAATTCATATTTTTAAGCTTTTTTTTTCCTTTTTTTTTCCCTCTCTCCTGGTCTCAAGAGTACTTTGAGTAGGCTTCAGATCATCCCAAGGATCAACTCTACGTACAAGTTTTATGGCCTTCTGTCCAGTGTGTGATCGAGCAACAGAAACTTCCTTTAGGTGCTGTTCTTTCATGGGATATGATTGTTTCACTGTCGAAACCTTGCAATTGTTCAAAATTCAAACCTTGCAATTGTTCAAAATTCTCTGTTGTCCACCGTTATTTGCCTCCTTTCATTTTCCCTGCTCTCCCCAAGCTTCATACCAACTAACCAAATAGTTGGAATTTTTCATGTTTGTTGATGCGTTTCTTTTCATCACTAATCGGGGTCAGTTAGGGGATCAAACATATTCAAGCTACCCAACTTTCTGATTTACTTCAAAAAAACTTCACCAAGCTGGTACCTTCTTAAACAACTGGTTTTTGTTTTCCTTTTTCCTTTTCTGCTGTTTCAGGGGATATTACAGATGCAGCACATCAAAGGGCTGTTCAGCAAAGAAGCAAGTCGAGAGGTGCAGGACAGATGCCTCAGTGCTCATAATCACCTACACCTCATCTCACAACCACCCAGGCCCTGAGCAACCCAAACCCCAAGCAAAACCATTAACTGAGCCCACTTCCCCTACTCCAACCTGCACCCAAGCCCCAAAAGAGGATGAATCCAGCTCCACAGAGCCACCACCATCAACAGAAATCGATCCCCATCTGCAAGCACCTAAACAGGAGCAGCACAAAGAAGAAAACATGCAACAATTTACAGAAGAGGCTGATAACACTGGCCCGCCTCTAGTCCCCCTTGATGAGCCTCTTTCCTCGTCAGATCAGCAGATCTTGAACTTCTCAACAACAACCAAGACTGAAGAGAATGATTTCTTTGATGAGCTGGAGGAGCTACCGATATTCTCTTCATTTAGAGGGATCATGAGGAACAGTTTCTCTGATGAGAGGATCCTTGTTCTTCCTTCTTACAGCAATTGAAATTAAGGCTGGCAGGGCACATGGATCTTCTGACTGCGTATGTATATAAATGTTTTCCTTTTTTTTCCCTTCTCTGGCAAACTAGTGTGCCCTTGTGATTGAGGGAAGAGGGATCGGTGACTTTCGAGAGACATTCGCCATTTCTGGTTATTCCTTTTTGTATTTAATGGGATCTAAAGAGGAGGCACTGGAGAAGGCAAGGCTGTTTCAGGAAAATCATGTAGAAAGATGCGCTTTCTTACCGAATCTAGAGGTACCATCTACAAAAGGGAAAAATAGTTGGGAAACTATTTCAAGAGAATGAATAACGACTTCGTCGAGGACCAATTATATGTTTTCCACACCTGTCCGGTCGACAGTACAACCATTCTAGCAGTAAGCAGAGTGATTTTGGTGCTTTCCCGAAGTTGTCGCCGTAAACCTGCAACTCCAAAATTGCTCCACAGAACCTTTTTATAGAAAATGGCATTTTATCCTTCTGTTCATACCAAAATTTTATCTACTACAAAAGAATCATACCACAGCCCAATGCAGCCGTATTGAATACCTTCTCAAGTTAAAGCTCATCAAAGATAAACAGTAGAAGTAAAATATGGGACCCCCATATGAGATAGGCTACCAAGTGAACACTGTATAGTTCCCCAAAAGAACCCAAATTGAAGATGACGATCGAGCATCTTGCAACTTGCTCAAGCTGTTAAATTGGGTAGTACAGTACTTATCTGCCCTTATTTATTAACTGCTACTGAGAGAGAGAAAGAGAGAGAGATCTAGAGAAAGGGAGAGACATCGCTCTGTTTGTGCATTAACTGTAGCGAATAAAGATACCACGACGCGGAAGGCGACACTCATCAATGATATATTAATGGATCTGCCCCACAAGGTAAACTAAAGTTATGGGTTTGTTATCGGTTTGGATGCACTACAGTATTGTTCTTTTTCTGAGGAACTGCAGAATCTTCTTTACGCTAGATAAAGGTGGCTGCCTTTCCATCCGCGGGTCCACCTTTTAGTTTATAATAATTTCCCGCTTTCTCTGGATGTTCCCTTTTTTTTATCCCACTTGAAGCATATCCATACCTGAAGTGGAGTAAAAACACAATTGACCTTTAAATTCAGCAACCAACAATCATTGGCCCATGTCTTTTGTTTGTTCTTCTTTCTTTCCACAGAAAAGTGAAAGAAGCTAGGCTTCTGCAGTGGCTTCCCTGATATGACCGATCTGTTATAGAAAACAATCAGCAGAATAATGAGTTGATCTGCTTACGTAATTGGATTAATTTAAGAACATGTATATTGGAATGTGTCCTTTGAGTTCTGTGGATTCGTTTCCACGATGGGGAGCTATCAGTTACATGCAGGACCAGCCTGTAATATAATGCAACTTGTCCCCAGTCCATATATATGATATGGACATCTTAATACCTGAAAATCGACTAGGCTTGTAATAATCTAGCCATTCCCTATGGAGCCATATGGATGTGATCATCTTAATAGTTGAAATTTGACACATATAAAATCAACAGCCTTAACATTTTAAGCCTACAACTAAGATCTTTTTAACATGCACCATCAAGGATTTGCGCAATTTACATGATTTTCTGATTCACAAATGAACACATTTCAACTTATTTTTTAATCTTGGCTTTGTACAGCTACTTTATATATGTATTTTCATGATAAAAATTTGATGTTCACCAGCATATAAATAAGGGGTTTTTATTGGACTGTGTGGGCAATTTACCCACACTTGCCTACATGTGGCTCCGCCCCTTGCGTGTGATGACAGGCAACATTGGAACGTAGCTGGAAGTGGAGATGAAAGAAAGCATGAAGTCATTTTCAACTTCTCCCGCACGAGAAGTCGTGGACAAGCTAGTTCTCATCTTCATCTCAAGATTTTTTCACTCAAAAGGTGTGGACAGGATGAAGATGCGTTTGAATTGCCTCTAACAAACAAGAGACGATCATTGATCTTCTGACCCTTATAACCCAAGTAATCCTTGTTAATCATCCAAAAAGAGTTGCCCATGAAGACAAGAGCAGGTTACATCAAAGATGTATTTTAGTGCACCAACAGATGTTTTAATAAACGTCAAGCAGGATCATCATTTTGAACATGTGAAAAGTTAAACACTTTGTAACAGTCTGAAACGTGAATTACATATCTTTTTTGAGATTCAAGGCCAAATGGCACTCCTTAAATGAAGATCTGTATATCAATTTTACTGCTCTTTAGAGAAAGAAAAAAGAAAAAGCTCCACGGATGCAACTGTTCCTGTTCTAATCGCTTCCACCAAAAGCAGTAAGCAACTTTTTCCTAATTTTCAAAACTGCTGTTCAAAAGCGTGCTTAAACGCAATTCTGCTAACCGTGCTTCAGACTGTTCTGGGAGCTTTCCGCCGAACCAGTTTCACTTTTTTGACTCCCACCGGATGGGGGTTCTCTTTTCCTTATCTTAAAGGGGGATGGGTTGTTTCCATTGAAGAGTCTCACTGTACCATCCTAGTGTGTGTGTTTGCACGCTGAAAGAGACGTGCTTGCATGCATGTGTGTAGGTAGTTGTGTACAGGATTGGGGGAGCAAAAAATTTTTCATGAGGAGGGCGAATTGAAGTTTTAAAGGCCGAAATATCATTTTCCAAAAATTTTTATGTAAGGCATAAAATTTTTTAAGATTTACATGTAAATTAAAAAAAAAATAAGTGAAGCCAAGGCCCATGCAACCTCCCTTTGGCTTGGCCCTGAGTGACTATGAGGAAAGGAGGAAGCTTCGGTTCACTAGAGGAGTGAGATTTCCTCTAGCTCACCTAAAAACTAGAACAATATTAAGTTAGGTGGCATGTCTTAAATACTGGCAGCAATCACTTGATTCATCAAATTGAGATCAAGCAAGTTGATTTATAGATCAGTTACTGTTAATGTCATTGATGTACTAATGAGAGTATACTTACAATAGCTTCTAATCGTTTGGCGAGGTAATATCTTTTCTATATATCTTTGCAATCATCGATCGTTACAAAGGAACATAATCATGGATCGACATGGTGGTTGAGGCATATTTAAGACCAAGGGGGCCTCATGTCCCCTCATAATTTCTAAAAGGCTTTATATGAGTACATATATTTACACATTAGTGTCTTTACTATGTTAAAATTTATATTAGTGCCCCTCGGCACAACTTCGGCCTTTACCCACTTATAAGTGCACTATCTCTTTTAGTCTTTTTGTGGACAGGATTTACAAGGAAAAACTTCCCACAATGGTCATGAAATTAAGGGCCCGTTTGATGGGGCCATGTAAATAAAATTAAATTTTTTGAATTTTTTTTTTTTTGCCCATCAAACTTGGGATGAAAAAAAGTGAATGTTGGGTTGGTTTTCATAAAGTTTTTTCGGGCAATTTCTTTCTATCTCAAGAGGTGGAAAAAAATTTCCAGAATGAAAAAAGTCATTGTTAGATTCTCAAGCAATGCTTAATCCAACCATTTTTTTTTTCACTCTTATCAAAGTGAGAAATTTATTTCTTGGAACATAAACCCAAGTACAACAAACACAGAGAAGTTTTGAAAATCTGGATTTTGTTTTCATTTCTTCAATTCCTGAAATAAGTTTAAGGGAACTTCTTTCCAACTCCATATTTCTATTGCATCAAATGGCCCCAACGGAAAGAGCCTTCCTTCTCTGGTTTTATTTTCGTCACATTTCCTCTACTTCTCATCGCATAAGGCAAATCACTCAGATCGACTGAACCCCTCAAAAAGGACAACCACATGGGTCGGATAAATTCCTTTAAATCAAGATTCCTTGAGCCTTAAGGGCACCGTGCAACCAGCAGCAAGACGGCTCACATTCAAGGTGTTCGGTATTTGGATTTTATTGTTGCTTTTACAAGACAATAGGTTGCTCCTTTGAACTACAAATAGTGGTAAGTGTGACATTCAATTTTGAAAGATATATTTTAGGCCAACAT
>JAANDH010000375.1:27515-70406 GCA_011799765.1 Nymphaea thermarum
AAAAAAAAAAAAAAAAAAAAAAAAAAAAAAAAAAAAAAAAAAAAAAAAAAAAAAAAAAAAAAAAAAAAAAAAAAAAAAAAAAAAAAAAAAAAAAAAAAAAAAAAAAAAAAAAAAAAAAAAAAAAAAGCCCAAATGGAGACTTGAACCAGACACCAGGAACAACTCAAGGAAGATTCTAGGATTTTTTTTTTTTTCCTTTGAGGTGATGGAAGGGTCTCGAAGACCCACACATGAACCGTGTGTATTTTTTCAAATTTTCTACAGGGGTCAAAATAAACAAATTTTAAAATGTTCACAGGAAAATTTTATTTTTCAAAATCTTAGGTAGCTGCAATGGATTCAACTCCAACTCACTTGTATACTTGAGCTATCCAAATCCAACAGTTTGCATCACAAATTATATCCTGATCAGGAAGAATTAAGGCACCAATTCTGCAAATCTAGAAATTTTCAACTTTGCAGGTGTTCATTTTCTAGATGCTTGAAAACCTAGCTTTTGATTTCCCAAGAAAAAAAAAGTTGCGTTCTCATCTTTGAAAATCTAGAAAATAGTATCTGGTTTTTTTCTTATCTGGCTTTTTTCCCCGTCCTTTTTGGATGTAGTGATAAAATTAAATCTGCAATCCGAAAGCTGGAATGGAAATCTCTGCCATGCTTGAAGCTGAACATGACCTAACCATTCAGCCACTTTATTTGGCTGCCAGTTACTGCACTTATCATATATATATGCACCTTTACATCCTTATTTCTCGTACTCATAGTAGCTCAGTTCACTGTACCTGTTCTTCTTTCAGTTGTATATACTAACTCAACTCACTGCACATATTCGTGCTCATTCTTGTTTTACCTGTGGTCTGTCAAAGCCGTATGAGGCTAGCTTTTCTACTTGTAGTCGTCATCTCTAAAGTTTAATTATAATCAACAACATAATCAGAATGTAAGACTAGATTGACATTCCTATTTTTCTTCCAACATGCAGAGGCCCACTGAAATCAAAGAACCAACTATTGAGGAACTAACACAGCTCCACTGGCCTGTGTATCTTCAATGATTGATCAAATGTTCAGCTCGTCTGAAAGCATTAATTCCCCTGCCACATTCCACCAACCATGCAAGACCCAAATTTAAGAGCATGTTAGACTGTTAGTACGGAAACATAGACAATGTATTTTCCACGCCATAAGGGAGGTCAGACACAACTAACATTCCTATCCAGTATGGGCATTCGAGAATGGGGAAGACTTTTTCTTCCTAAAAGAGAACAGATATGACTTTGTCCCCCTCCCACTGATCTAAACCCAGCATGCTTCTGCAAGAGCAAAGAGTTGACACATAAGTGGATTGTTAATCTTCTACTCACCGGAAAGGAGTTGGCACACATGAAATTAAAGCCAGCCAAAAGGACAGGCCGCCTACCAGACGCTGGCCCAGCCAGGTGCACCAGGCCCCTCAGAGGGGATTTTTGCAGACCGGTTACCCAGGCTAATATCCAATGCATAAATCTGTCACATGCATTTTTCCGAATTCACATCCGCGGCTAAATGAGAGTACATAATTTCACAGGCGAAATCCATCCAATTACGTAACACGGCTGTTAAGACTGGCATGGCAATACTGGTTGAGAAAGTAGACCAGCTGCCACAGCACAAGAAGTCCCCCCACTAAGCCAGAAACACTGCAGTAAACAACAACGCTCATCCCATACAGGTTTCAACCAGTCGTGCCAAATAGTAGGGATACATTCAACAACTCTATCCTCAATCAGATGTCCAATTACATAAAATCTCAAACAAAATTTGAGCAAGCCAAAAAAATCCAACTCAAAGAGAGAAACTGAGTTGAATTGTATTCCACAAAGTCGTACCTTTGGATGTATGTTCCATGCTTTAGAATTAGTCCCAAATGGGAAACTGAGTGGCCAACGTAGAAGAAAACATGGTACACATGTGGCTCAAGTGTGTTCTATTATACAGGAAAAATGAAGACTTATTCATGGTTCTACGGATTCCGAGTGTTTGGGTATATATAGCTCATGATTCAGAGGATGCTGGCAATGGCTGCAAGGCTTTTAGAGGGTTCATGATGACACCATCGATGAGTCCGTACTCCTTAGCTTCTTTTGCGCTCATGAAAAAGTCACGATCGGTATCTTGGTTGATCTTCTCCAAACTTTGACCCGTATGGTAAGAAAGATAACCGTTCAGGTTAGCCTTGTGATGAAGCATCTCGTTTGCCTGTTGAAATTATAGAAAGGAGACCACATCAATACTGCTAAGGAAGCCCGTATAGCATGATAATATGAAAGGCACCTAGGAAAAGGTAACCATAACAAAAATGCTTCCGTCCACTTATAAATGTATAAATTGAATATATATATATATATATATATATATATATAGCGAGAGAGAGAGAGAGAGAGAGAGAACCTGGATGTCTATATCGGTCTGCCCACCCTGAGCACCACCGAGGGGCTGATGAATCATTATCCTGGAGTTTGGCAAGCTGTAGCGCTTCCCTTCATTAATGCAAACAGAAGCTTTTCAGACAATATACACGTGTCTGAACATGAAACAAAGCATGTCCAGTTGACTCAGTGTCTCTAAATGGTGATAGTTAAAACTTAAAATACCTTTGGTGCCCGAGCTGAGGATAAAGGCTCCCATGCTGGTCGTAAAGAGAACAATGTTTTAGAAAGTGGAAAAAAAAACTCTGTGAATTTGCTGGCATAAAAATCACTTGTGAAATGACAATGCCATCACTTATGAACTGTATATTTGATAGATCAAATACAGAAAAAGTTAAGCACGATCTATCCACATGCAAACAGTTCGTAAGTATGAACAAAGGGCAATCAAAAATGGATTTTTAACTTTGCAAGCAGCCACATGTATAACCACGAGTTCATAATAATAGAGAAAACAAAAAGGATAAAATTAAAAAAAAAAATTAAACAATGTACCTAGCCGCCAGTCCAACACAAACAGTTGACACATCAGGCCGTATATGCCTCATTGTATCAAATATGGCCATACCTATCATAGAGGAAATCACATAAGCATGACTCTTCGTGACAAATTGACATGTTAAAATATGAAAAGTAAATCTCATTTAAAATTGAACGATGACATTACCAGCAGTAACTGATCCTCCAGGAGAGTTCACATACATGATAATGTCCTAAGCAGATAAGAAATGCATTATTATTAGGTCAGTCATTCAAGCAAGTGGTCCAAACATTATTGCTTATCAGCAAGGTAGATGGACAGGCAAAGAAATACAGAAAAATGAAATGATGGCAAAAGCCAAAGAACAAACCGGTATCATTCTTTTGAAGAGCTAATTTGACATTTTGATAGCAGAAATTCACTAATCAAAACTTGAAAACAAATCAGAACTGATCTCATGGAGGTGAAGAAGATATTAGTAGGTCAAACCCTCCTTGGAAATCAAGCAATTACATCTGAATGCTCTTACAGGCACCGGAAGACACACTCTATAAGCTTGAGTTCCATGTCTCTGCTTGAGGATTAGTTGGACGTGATAAAAGGTTAATTAATTCATTTGCCAGTTCCCACTAAAGCATATACCTTCACACTGTTAAGGCTGTATAGGTTGGGAAGACACATTCTTCATTCAGGGCCAAAGATACTGGACCTACTTTATGCCATAGTGTTAAACATGGCAGCCAAAAAACACGAACGCTATACACAAGCCAAAGTCTCACCTTGAAAATAGCCCACAATGCGTGCATTGGGCACATCACCAGAGACCAAATCCATACAACCTAACTACATCAGTTGCACCTTTTCCATGTTTTCCGATGCTCAAACCATAAGGATTATTTTCTTTAGTTCAAACTTCAAAATAGGATACCAAATTGGTAGCAACATCAACAGTTGTACTCTTGGGAAGCAATATGTCACTTTCTTCACTTAGATGTCATTGAACATGGTAAGAGCACCTGCACTCCAAGCTTTTGAGAAATAGCTTAATTTGAACATAACCTCTCTACAGCTCAAGAGACCTAAGAAGCTAGAAACAGAACTTTTGGAAAATCAGTTTCAGTTGAGAATCCCTCTCTGCAACTCAACAGACCTAAGAAGCTATGCATGGAACTTTTGGAAAATGACTGCAGTACTCCTCGGGTTAAACAAAGTTTGCAACAGTGGGTCTACAATGCTCTGACGGAGGCATAGCTTAAAATGGTTCTGGTTCTTCCAACTAATTAAGTAGTCATAGGGCAATAAATAACTTCATGAACATAGTGACATATAAAGTATCATGAGGCATCTGTTATTGACTTATTCATGACATCGCCTAATAATGTGCTCCATATGTTCTTAGATAATATTCATGTGACATGCATCCTGCATGAAGCCATTAACAATTAAATCTCTAAAATCTTTTAAACCCGCAAAAGGAGAAGAATCAAATGATGACACTATAAAAGCTATTCCTCAAAATATTTTTTATTCTTACACATGTAGAGAAAATGACAAGACCCATAAACCTAGAAAAAAGTGTGGGAAACAAGAAATGATATAATAAAAATCAAAGAAATTCAACAGTTAATGCTAGCCCCAACCATTCAAAGCAGATGACACAAACAAGTGCCTTTTAAGCAGCAGGAAAATTCAGGAAGACAAGAAGGGAAAATGGAAGAAATTGGAATGAACATCTAGAGTACATGAAGTTCTGGCGTCCCTGACCCTCTTCTTTTTATCTTCAACAATAACTTTTCCACTAATTTATTTTAATTTAAGTAGCTACAAAGCAAGCATTATGCAATTAACCAGTCTTATGCAGATTAACAAAAAAATCAACAAATTGCTTCTTGAACTTAATTTAATATTTCCATCTCTGCCATTATAGCTATTTTATGATGTCTACCATTATAGCTATTTTATGAGGTTTACCATCCCAAAATGGAAAAGGATGTGATAAAAGAAACAGCAATATGTCAAGCATCTCATAAAGCATTAAATCACAAGAATAATAGGAAACCATGCAGTTCAATTAAAAGTTTAAAGAAAAAAAACAAAACAAAACAAAACTCCTATATGAAGGTCCCAACTAAAAGAAACCTTGTTGTTTGGAAGGGAACTAAACCTTGTTAGGATCAACGGCATCAAGATATAAAAGTTGAGCCACAATAACATTTGCCATATCATCGTCCACAGCTCCACCACATCGTATGATCCTCTGAGAAAAGGTATAGGAACCTCATATAAAGCCCACAGGACAAACAAATGCATCAAGCAAAAACTGCAAAGAGTGGTCAAAGAAAGAACAAATCATTGCCAGTATACTTCTGTAACGAAGACTTACATGCTGAAAAAGTTGACTGATAACACTTTGGAAACGCTCTTGTACCATTGGAGGAGGCCCTTGACCAGCCTGTGCAGTGGGGAAGTATGGGGATGAAGGAATTTGCAAGTCATCCCTGGAAAGGATGGGATGCATAAGATTATTTTCCATAAAATTTCAAAGGTTTGAGCTAAGGAATGGGTAGGAAACCACCTTATCGACCAAACCCCTTTCCTCGAGATAGGTTCAGGAATCCAATATCCACCTGAATATATTGCTTTCGGAACATGGAAACTTTTCCTTGAATAGCGAATGGATTGGCATCCACTACTGAAAAAGAAACGCATAGCCAATATCATACTCCAGGTTAACAGGAAGCAAAGGAGTAAGAGGGACTGCATAATTATTTTCAACCTTATGGAAACATCTATAATAAAGACACGCTTAGGTTGAACAAGGATCACTCAGGAGTCAGTCCTTATAGTCACCTCTCCCTTGCGGTCCAAGACAAGAAAAATCGAAAACTTCATCTAATGAATGACGTCCACATAGACGTTTCTCTTTACGCCACTGAAACTAGAAGCTAGAATCCATATTCGTTGGTAACTGAGCATCCTTAAATTTTTTTGACTAAAACCCAAGTTAAAATTTTCTTATAACAGAAAGCCTTGGATAGCTCAAACCCTATCTTGTCCAAGAGAATGAACAACATCTGTTCCGTGAGCTTTCACAATGCCAAAGGCAAAACTCAAACCATATCTTGTCCAAGAGAATGAACAACATCCAATATTGACTGTTCCGTGAGCTTTCACAATGCCAAAGCCAAAAATTAAGTAACAATGGACAACGGACAATCCCCAAAAAAAAAAATCTCTTGAACATCCTACCCCCTCAAGGAAGGTGTAAGACCTAACTTCCGACCTTAACAGCAGTTTGTAGCTGACCAACATAAACACAAGGAATAAACCGGAAGGAAATCCATGTTATCCCACTCGTCCACGCGATTATTCCCATTCAAAACCACTCCCAACAAGGAAAAGACGCGATTACCTATAGCATGAAAACCATAAAAGACTGCAAAAGGCCACAAACTCCAACATATCTCACGTATATTTAACAACAATGGTGACTGCATTGACAAGTAGAGTAAGAAAAGTATCTACAGAGTGACAAACACAAACCAATCCAATCGTGTTCATTACCAACTAAAGCCTAATCAATCAAACGTCACCAAATCACAAAAACACGAAAAAAGAGAATCAGACAAACAAACCAGAAACCTACCAACAATAAGAACGCGGGAAAAATAACCTAATTCAGCACGACCAACGTCCAAACACGTGCAGAAAATATAAACTCCAGATAAGACGAACATGAACGAACACCCAAAAAACCCTAAACCTGTAAACTGAAAGAAGGGAGATAGAGAGAGAAAGAGGTTACTTGACGGAAGAAGGGACGGACGAAGAAAGCGGCAGCGAGGGAGCAACATTCGACTTGAAGGAAATCCCCGTGGTCGCGGCAGCGGCAATGCAAGAGTGAGCCATCTCTCTCCCTCTCCGTCTCAAGAAGACGCTTCACTTTCTCGCACCAGTCCTAATTTTGAAGGGGCAGCAACTCTTATCCACCAGACGGCTTCAGATGGGAGAAGGTAAGGAGGGAGAGGGACAGAGAACGAGAGAGACGGGAGAAGTGAAGCAGCAAGCAAGCAAGAACAGCCAGTAGTGGGATGATGCTAATGGCTTAGCCCTTAAACGGGTCGGACCTAAGCTAGATCTTTTAGATCTGGATTCTTCCCCGATTTTGAACTTGCCCTTGCCATGAGTCAGAATCAAATTCATCAATGGATCGAGGCCACTTAACGAAGTAAGAAACGGATCGGTAGCCAGACCTTAGTTTCAATCAAGATTCAAGAATGCTAATCTCCAATCAGAGGCCGGATCCAGATCCAGATCCAGATCCGAACAAGATGACCACTGGGTACAATTGAACTCAGGTCCGAAGTACGTGTCCTAGTGCTGGATCCAAGAAAAATCTGCCTCTCAAATCACCCTTTTTACCATGGTAAAAAAGTTCAAAGTTAACAACCTCAAGTCTCTTCTTGCTTTTTTACAATGAAATAAAGAGAGAACAAACTTGTATGTGCTTAATATTGGTTGATCTCAGCCCATATAAGTTCATGCGACCAGACATTTAAAAAAAAAAAAAACATAATTTAAATTTAACCGGATATTTAAAAGCCACTATGAATCAATACGACTTCCTCAGTTTTACATACAAGGCAAAAGCAGAGATTTACGACATCGATCCAGATGGAAATCTGATCCAAGTTGGAATTTGAGAAGAAAATTGCTTGTTTTCTGTTACTTGTAACTGTTAACTGGATCTCTATCAATTCATACTTAGATCCAAATCTAATGGGACATGGACTTACTGAAATTCAACCCGAACCCAGTCAAGTAGTTCACCCCGTCCATTACGCCAACCCCTTGCCGTCATTGGTCCGACCAACTATACTGAACCCTTGGCTTAGCTCCTTTGGCCTTGCAAATTCATTCAATTATTAAAATATTTATGTTGGCTGTTAATATCTCGCTAATATAGCGACAACATTCAAATGCAAGTCGATACAAAGACAAGCCCCAACCTTTGTTGCCGAGAAAAATGACAAAAATGTTACGTGGGGATCGGACATACCGAAAGTTGATCTCTACTTTACCAGATATATGCTGGTTATAAGCCTCATTTTTTGTACTTTGTTAAGTTTAAAACCCTTTTCATTTTCTTTCATTTAGTTTTTAAGACTGCTTTGAGACTTAAAGTAGATGTGTGGTATTCTCATCAACTAATGTGTTGTACTACTACCATTCTTAATTTAAAAGATTAGCATTCAAGAGAATCAAACTGATGACCGAGCAAAATCTAGCATGAATGGGTGGACAACATACCAAAATGTTCAATGTCAACCCATATTTTGAAGGGTTGAAGCGGCGTTCAGTTGAATTTTGTTACCTCGAAGGTAGCGTTTGGTAGATACTCCAAATTGGAGTTTTTAATGTCATGTTGGCTCGATCGACCGAGCTAGGAATTTTTTGTCGCAGGGGCTAACAAAATGTTTTTTTTTTTTTTTTCGTATATTAAACTAATTTTTTTTAGATTTATTTTCATAAGGAATTTAATATATTAATCCTCATGTTATTTACAAAAAAAAAATGTTTTTTGAGTAAGAGTGGGCTATTCGGGTACCCTTGAACCGGCCATTAAACTGACAATACAACACAAAAAGAAAAAAACTAGCCAGGTCAGACCATCTTGGGTCCTTCTCTTTATATTTTTATTTATTTTTCTCTTTTTCAAATCTTCATAAACAAAATGCAGCAGCTAATTTTTTTCCTAGAACATAAACTCTTGATGAATCAATGATAACTTTTGAAAAATTAAAAAAAAAAGCCGAAAATTTTGAAATAAAGATAAACATCAAATCAATAACTTTTTTGAGCATTTGGATTGAGCCGAGCTTCGTCTACCTACAAGGGTTTTCTGTCTACTCGAGCCCAACTTTGTTAAGCATTGCGTTAGCGCATCGTCTTGATTTTACTGTTATGTTAAAGTACACAAACTAATTTTATAAAAAAATAATGACCATTGTTTTTTCAAAACTATTTTTTTATAAAATAACCGAGGAGAAAATCCATAAGTTATATATATAATATATTTAAAAAATAAATCATACATTAACTAAAAAAATATTTGCTTAAAAATAATGAAAAGCTGTCACATGTTTCTCTCATTCAATCCGGATCCTACCATCAACAACTGAGAAGGGAATTGGGTTAAGATTTCAACAACCAGCACAGGATTCTGAAATAGTAAAAACTTAAATTCAAAATGAACAGGGCCAGTGAATGGACAGTCGATTCCCATTGAGAAAATTAAACTGCACGACCCTCGCGGAGTCAATTGTCTCTTTTGAAAGAGAGAATCTTTCTAAGAGTGTTATCATTACCGTTTGATACACATTTCCCGGCATCCAAGAAAAAAGTGGTCGGCATTTTTTTGCTTTTCCTGCCATGCATGCAACTTTTCCGGCTAAAAGAAAAAGTAAATTTCATTTTGATGCTTTTCCGAGGATTTTCAAATTGTCAAACAATATTCTCAGATCGAACACTCGTTTCTTTCGAAATAGTAAAAAAAGGACCTCTTGTTTCAATATTTTACAGTTGCCTGCTAATTAGCTACCAATGCCCAACTGTTTCATAATCAAGGTCAATTCCTACCATTCAAATTTTTAGTATATATATTGCATATGAAACATTTGGAATTTTTGTAGAGGCATTTTGTTAATTTTCACATAACCCAATGTCTTATCATCCAGGGTACCAAACATGCTGAGTTGATGTCACGGAGATTCAAAACAAGAACCGGCCGCTTACCGACCCCGTCATTGCCCATTGCGCCATCATCAACAAAAACCTCCAAAGATATTGAATGAAAAACAAGCATAAGTACCTAAGGAAAAACTTGTTCTAGATGCCCACTAGCCAATGGTGGAGCCAAAATTTTTAGGTCAAAAAAGTGCTACTTCAACCAATTTTAGATTATTGTGATCACAATATACACAGAAATGAATGCCTACATGAGCTCACATGTGTCTCCGATATCAACAATTTTAAAGAATAACTATACGAAATTTAAAATGAACACACTTTTTTGTGAAAAAAAAAGGGAAATGCACTACCATCCTTTTCCCCGTCTGAGTAATAAGTCGCGCCAAAACTGAGAAAAGCAAAGCGGCAAGAGCTGTAAGAAGTGGTCAGTCGCCTGAGAACCAACTGCCCATGCGGTTCTAAGTGACAGTTATTTGAATTTTTCAAAACGTTAAGCACCTCTATGTGAATAAGACAAACACTAGGCGGGTTTTTGTTAAACTCCTGCGACTTATCACCAGTGATTTAATTTGCACTATGATATCGGCCCGACAACAACACTTCGTATTATTTGTTTTAAGAGTGTGGTTAATATTATATTACATTATATTATATTATATTATTTGTTTGTTTGTTTGTTGAAGTACATTCGTTGGAAAGGATTCATTTTTTATTTCGAGTGAACAGTTTTGGTGAAGATTCTGATGGAGCCTAGTATTTTACGCGGCTCGAGGAAAGGGAGGGTTCGTAGTTTATGATGAATTGGCCTTTAAACGGGGCAAGAGGGAAATGAAGCCCTCATTGGTTTGAGTCATTGATGGGCAGTCCTACTTCAATAGGTGTTCTAATAGACCTCGGCATCTAGGTGGGTTGCCGATGAGTACCCAGTACTGACCTCAACCTCAATGGGTGGTAGCGTACTGGGCGGCAAGGTAGTCCAGCTCCTCTTAGGACTCATGTTTGAGTTTTTGAGTGGTCACTATCACGTCACAATACGTTCTACTTCTGACATGTAAAAAAACCTAAAGCATGCTATGTGGAAAGTCAGGAGGTGGGCGCAAGAAGGGCCACTGACCTCTCTTAGAGACACTATAATGAACCACTCACCTTTTTTTTTAAAAAAAATACTTGATACTTAGTATCTTGTTTAGTATGAGCTCAGGTTCGAACCTTAAAAACTCGGTCCACGCCCGAGCCCAATTGGGGCTGCCCCCTCTTAGTAGGATGGAGTTTGAACTTGGTATGGATCTAGTATTGAGGTCAACTACCGGAATAATGAAGGGCTTCATGCTCACTAAAAAGGGACACCAATTGGGCACAACATGAAGTTTGAGTATATCGGTCCATTTGCTATTTCCGGCCCCATCGTGTCCTCAAAGTCACCACATGCATGTTACTCTTTGATATTAATAAAAGCAAAAATTTGGATTTTCTTATTTTCTCGATATTGATAGATTTGACAAAAGATCCAACCACTGCGGGCCTCTTATGTTGGCCTTTCTAGAGGTACTTGTTGAATTTTTCAAGGGGTTGTTTGATGCTCTTAAATTGCACTTGACCAATTGGGTCATATTTGGACATACTCAAGTCTTTTTAGAATTGAAATAACGGTGTTTGATCAGGTATGGTCAGGTGAAATATAAACATGACTTGTACGAGACTAAACATTTGAAGCGTTACACTCATGATTGTTTTTTATCGAATAAATTTTAAATTTTAACCATCAAACAACATTAAGTAGCACACAGTCACATTAATAAGGATTTGCATAAAACAAGATTTTGTAAAAACAAGAGTTTGTAAGAACTTGGTTTTGGTCGGCTTTGAATATTGGTTTATATGTTTGGGTGACTAAGACCATGACCAATTTCTTTTTTAAAGAGAAGAGATTTTGCCTTAAAAATCACTTTTTACTAACTAGCTCTTCTAGTATGACTTTATTATCCTTTTAGCAAAGCTAAAGATTTGCCTGCATAACGAATCCGGATCTGGATCTGTCATTTATCCAACACTGGCCCGGATCTTTGACATGGAACAGTTCATCATGGGTGGTCAAACTGTCCTTTGACATGCACTGTATGGATTTTGGTGCATAGTAAAATGGAATATTATTTAATTATTGTTTTTTTGGGGCTTCCCCCACCATGTGGATTCCAACCAATACGCGCAATAAAAGGGCCAAAGAGAACATGTGAGAAAAATAAGTGGGGGGCAAAAATGTTGTTACATTTAGTTCATTAATTATAAATAATTAAAATTTCGATTTAATTTTTAAATTTCATGTAGCTATCATTTATTGAAAGTCATCGAACTTTTTTTTTAATTATTGTCTGCTGTATTATGGACGGTTGAAGGACAAATAATAAAAAAATGAAGAATATTTTTTATCATTTATTATTACTTCATATATATATATATATATATATATTTCAATAAGTCGAAATTGTACTTTTTTTTATTAATTTATGTGTAAGTGGATCTTAAATATTTGGGTCTTCCCCCATTTGGTTAGTGGATCGATTCTGGAGGACCCCACAATAAATGCTTCCAAAAAGTAGGCATATGGATACTAAGTGGGCTGGGCTGGACCTGTTTTTAGTTTCACCTAATATTTCACATTCGACCTTACCTTACTTGTTATTGACATATTCATTCCTTCCTTATAAGTATTTACAAATTCATTGTCCTGGCAACTATATTGTATAGTAATTAAAATGCATTTTTAATAAATAAAGTGAATAAATAACTTTTTCCCAATAGCCTAAATAAAGTGAAATATAAACCTTTAAGCTTCAAATCAGATAGCTTCTCATGTTGGGTATATAAATATAGTAAGTAAAAAATCATCATCATGACAGTAACAAAAAAGATGAACGTGTATTGAAAAACCGCATCAAATTTACATGCGCTTCCCTCTCCACGTCGAAACTTGAAAGATATGAATTGATTAAGAGGAAAAGAGTCGTACATTTGAAAGATCAAACCTTATGATAGTGTATCCGTTAATATGTTAAAAACCTGGGACATATATTTGGAAGTTATGACTTGAATAAACCACCCAACACCCAACAGGGTCATTTCACTGCTACTGTCCATTTTTATGAAAGTGAATGTAGTGCCATTATTCTGTCCATCGAGTTCGGCTTCTTCCCTTGCGGTTCAGTGCTGCATTTATGGTTCGTTGTCTTGTTTCTGCCATGCAGATATAGCATTAATGGGAAATGCTTGATTTCTGTTGAAACGATTGAATCATGCAAACTTCTTCTTCCTGTTTTTTTTTTTTTTTTTGTTGGGGGTACAGGACTGCTCTCGGATCATCGGCACATATAAATTGTTCCACCAGGTTTTGAACTCTTCACTTTATCCGATATTGAAGGACCCATGTCTAGTTTTTAACCAGGTGGATTGATTGGTTGTTTTATTTTATTTCATCTGTTTACAGTTGATCTGCTCCAATGGGGATGGAGTTTCTTTGTCGTGTTATGAGCATTTGGTTTGGCGTCAAGCTTCCAAGATGAGATGAGCCGAAAGTTCAGCATTCAATGCGTATTTTCTCTGCGGTCTGATCAGTAGATGCATCTCCTCCAATTGCAGGTTCAACAAGTTCGGAATAGAATCGGGGACTCTAAACACGAAAAGGGAATTACAGCATGAGATTGTCACAGATCATCTTGTTCATCCGAATGAAGGAAAGCAACAATATACCACCCCACATTCCTCTGCACTGTGTACACTTCATGATTGGCAAACTCATTTCATCCCGAGGGAGAGCATATAACATGATACACTTTATATAAAAGTAAACCAAAAATGGCCCAATTGAACCAAAAAATTATTATGTTGCAGATGAACTGTTCAAACATTTCATATGTTTTGGTTTGGATGATTTATTATACTATATTATAAGCAGATTTTTGGTTCTGATATCGACTTTTTTAAGCGAGGAAGGTGGGGAGATCACTAAAGATTGCGACAAGACCTGCATTGAATTTGAATATTCTTAATCTCTTTTCATTATATATTACGCAAAAGAGGTCACTTAACCAAATCCGATAACTCCTACCCATTAAATCAACGCAAGTTTCAACCAAGGCGATACTGGAACATAGGAAATTCATTAATGGCGAATAAAGAGCCCGTGGGTGATTCAAGAAATACGATGATAATGTTTAAATAGCAGTTAACCGTGACGGGTATTTGCAATCAATGGAAAAAGAAGAGACCGACGTAACTTCCTCCCGAGGCAGCCATGGCCACCGCGGTCATTTTCCGGCTCTCAATTTTCGCCTTTTCTTGACACTTCAGTGATCGTACTGGTCTTTGATCACGTGACATCGCAGACCCACGCCCTCTTTTTATGATTTTTTTATTCTCTCATCCTGAAAACCAAAAAATGGCAAAAAATGGTTCCCTGTGAGTACTTTGTCCTCCATTAAAGCCATGCTGGTTTGGTCCAAGAAATCGTTCCTTAGAGGGACGGGGCCCTTTTTATCTCCCTGTTACCAGATAGTACTGTTTCCTCGAGAGGAGGGAAAATCACTAGATGGGTCATCGGTCTTTCTGTAGTTTCTTGGCGGAGAAGAAGGCTTGAAGAAGAAGAAGAAGAAGAAGAAGAAGAAGAAGAAGAAGAAGAAGAAGAAGAAGGAGTGTAACGAAAAAAAAGAAAAGAACAATGGGGTTCATGTCCAGGAGGGTGCTGCCAATCTGTGGCAATATGTGCGTTTGCTGCCCTGGCCTGAGATCTCGATCTCGGCAGCCCGTTAAGCGCTACAAGAAACTGCTTGCTGACATCTTCCCGAAGAATCTGGTAGGATTTTGCTCCCTTCCTCTCTCACATACCCTTCGTGGAGTGTCATTCAGGTACTTTTTTCGGACGTTGGTTTTTCGGCGCATGTTATTTGTTAGTCTTCTAAAGCCGGTGTCTCTTGTTTCTTTGATCGCTCGCTGGAATCGTTCTAGCGATAGTACCCTGTCTTGGTCTCATTCTTTCGCTCCTTACGAGGGGGGAGACCTGTTAGGTTCTTCTTCTTCAGGTGTTGGGTTTTTGGTTTGCGTCATGTTTTGGTCTTCTGAAGGTGGTGTTTCCAGTCTCTTTGATCTCTAGTTGGAACAATGTGAGTGAGAACCTGACTGCTCTCTCTCTCTCTCTCTCTCTCTCAGTGGTGAGTTGTTCGGATCTTGTCAGTTTTTTCGGTTCTTCTCATCCCTCTTGTTTCTTAAAGAGTTAAAGTTGGTTTTTCTTGTTGCGAGTGAGTGTCGTCCTTGTTCTCTTTCTCTCTTATCTCTCTAAACATCCCCACAATTCCTTTCTTTCTCTGAATGGGGAGTTCTACTGTTCATTTTTGGGTGTTTGAGTTTTTGGTCGTGGGTATTTTTTACTTGTTAGATCTCTTGTTAGAACAATGTGAACGACATTCTGTCCTGTTCTTGGTTTTGGTTGTTCAGTTATCAGTTTTCTGCAGTAGAGTTCTCCTCAAGTTTGCTGTTGAACAACGAAAAGGTTTTGTTTCTTGAACTTTGTCAGGAATGTCGGATGATTGGTTATTATCTTTTTGATTTTATTCCGATTTTCTTGAGTGAAATATTTGTTTCTATCTTTGTCCTGTAGAAATTTCTGAGCTGCATGCATGATATTGGAAATTTTATCTGCGATCATCGCCTTCAAGTTTTTGCATCCAAGTACTGGTGATAGAAGTCAGAAGAATGAATACCTTTCTTTTTATCTCTTGACTCAACTCTGGGTAGTGTTCAGAGTTAGATTACCTGTCATAACTCTTCAAGAGTTTTGCTTCATTAGTTATTTTTTACTTTCTTAGGCACTCTTAGACATCATAGTACTGACACGGTCATTTTTGTTCTTTCACTGGTCCTCTTCTTCTGCTTTATTAATGTCATCGTTTTTTATATTAGGTCATATCTATTTGTTGGCCTTTTTTTAGAGTTATGAGATTTACAGTCAGTATTTTGCCTTTCTGGGATGACAACACCTATTCTTTTAACAGGACGATCCTCCAAACGAAAGGAAAATCACCAAGTTGTGTGAGTATGCTGCGAAGAACCCTTTCCGTGTTCCAAAGGCATGCCTTTCTCTTTAGTCTTATGGAGTACACTTTTTCTCAGTTTTTTTGGATATTTGTTCGAGATTTCCTTGCTTAACGTTGTACATTTCTCATATTTGCTAGATTGCCAAGTACCTGGAACAAAGGAGCTACAAGGAATTGCGTTCTGAGCACTTCAAGTTAATGAGGGTTATCATGGAGACTTACAATAAGCTACTTTGCTTGTGCAAGGGCCAAATGTAAGTGGCATTTCATTATTGAGTTGAGCTTGGAGACTGGGATTGTGTTCAAATTATGTTTGAAAACCTGGCTACAAGAGATGCACATTTCTGTTATTCTGATGTCATTGTCATGATTACATGATAAAATGTCCAGCTGCATGTGCTGATATGCATGAGATCCTCCTGGGCATGACATGTTTAGTGAATTTTTCAGGTTTTATGTTGCTTTTTCTATGATAAATTGATGTCGAAATAAGTATCGAACATTTTCTCAAATAGGCAAGCACTTATAATATTACAATTTTCATGACTAGCTATTGTCCTTTAACTCATATGGTTTTTAACTTTTGATTTATCCAAATCATGATAATACGAGAAGGTTAAGGAGACAGAAGTTGTCTGATTCTTAAATAATAGGTTCTGACATATAATCTTCATTTGTCATGCAATTTCGAAGCAGTGCCCAATGAAGAGCTGGTGCTTTATTGAAGCTCAATTTGTGTGTGACATTTTGATTTTTTTTCTAGCTTAACTAGGAAATTGCTTGCTGGTCTATGTGTTTTCTAAGATTACTTGTGGTCATATTTTTTATAACGATTGTATAAAATAGTTTGAAGTTGATACACGTGCTTGTGCATGAAGTCAATATGTAGTTATGTACACTTGGACAGTGACCTTCATTGATTTTTCAAGGGCATCTTAGTGTTGATTCTGGTCAAATCAGTCTCAGTGTTAAGTGCTATGATGGCTTAGATTTTTTATTGGGTTGTTGCATCTGTGCAAATGTGTGTGGTAATTGGTAGCTCTTGTGTCTTGTTGAAAATTTTATAAATACATTTAGTTGCTAGTTAATGAGGATTTGATCATTTGATGTGATTTCTGAATAGGCCATATTTTGCTGCCAATCTGTTGAATGTGGTAAATGAACTTTTGGATTACACACGTGGTGATGAAATGCAGATCCTGGGATGTCAAACCTTGACAAATTTTATCTACAGTCAGGTACTACTGTTTGACTATATCTGAACTATATGCGTGGATGAATCTTTCCTATTGTTATTGTGGACATACAATTGGGTCATGATTTTATTTTGTAATTCTGTCATGTTTGTGTGATGCTTCCAGTTTTTTTATTCATTTTCTTATATGTTATCTTTATCAAATTTCCAGCTCTGTTTCCTTCCAGCACATGAATATCTTCCTGCTTTGTGGTGTTAGTGGTCAAACTGGTTTTTGTTATTTTGTGCCTATTATGTCGTCTTCATTTTCTCCAAACTTAAAATTTTCTTGCTTATATTTTCAATTGGGTTATCTCTTGCTTGAACAGGCTGATGGAACATATACACATAATATTGAGAGCTTAGTCTGCAAAATTTGTACACTTGCTCGTGAGGATGGAGAAGGGTTTGACAAAAAGTCCCTGCGGGCGGCTAGCTTGCAATGCCTCTCAGCCATGGTAAATTGTTTCTTTCTCTCTGCATGTTTATTATGGTAAACGAGTTATTAGGTGTTCAGAGGAATTCTTGACATATAAAACTAGCTAATATTTGCTGCGTTCTTTCACATAACTTTATTGTGAATATAGTCTCTTTTGTTTACTATGATAAATTTTTCGACAGTACTGTTGTACTTGATTGGCTTATGTCATTCTTCTTTTTCCCTTGAGCTGCAGGTATGGTTCATGGCAGAGTTTTCACACATCTTTTCAGATTTTGATGAGGTAGGAATGTTCTATGGTTTTGTGGTTGATATCTGGTTATCTTTACTGGATAGTAGCTTACCTACTTCCTGCTAAATTCTGTGCCTTAGGACCAGAATTGAAGTTTACTAACAAGGTTGAGTGTGGCTGGTTAACATCCAATTCTAAGATTAGGTTTGACATTTACAGACTACAGTGAAACAAAAATATGAAGTTTGCTGGTGAACTAATTTCTCCCTGCCCACCCACCCTTTGTAAAAAAAAAAAAAAGGTTGAAAGTCCTGTAGAATGAAATGCAAACAGAAAATTTGTCCAAAAACCTATGTTGAGTTGTATCAACAAATTCTATTTGTTTTTCAATAGAACAACATTGCCATCAACGAACTATACAAGGTATTGACTTCACAATTTCCTTTTCATGAGACATGCAAATCTGATGGTCTATGGATATTTCTTCCATTTACTGATGCTGATCTTATCTTACAATAATATAAAGGATGTTCAGTTGGCAGAACGGAGCAAGTGGAACAGAATGTTTTGTGCTGTTCCCCACATTTCTTGGTTTGTCATGGAACATTGAAATGCACTTCTCAAGTGCAACAAGAGACATTGGAGATATCTCTTGTAGTCCGTTATCTGTAGACCCATTATGGAAGATTGCAGGCATGATGTTTCACCTGTAACGTTATGCCAACCACACATCCTCATAAATCTTTCCACATGAATGAACACCTCCACGTTCAAGTGTTAGAACTACAAGATTTGTTTCCAATTCAGCTCCTACTTTTAGTCAAAACAGCAATCATGGTTCTTAATTCTAGAGACGTGTCTTCTAAGCTCCGGAAATTTGAAAGATTTGGATGTGAAACTGGCACATGCACATTGCACACTAGCCACTGCTTTCCTTCTCTTATATTTTACCCTTGGGTTGGTTTTGTCTTTTTGCAAAATATTTCTGATTATGATGTACTTTCATCTTGATAACTGTATTTACTCGGTGTTATCTGTACGACTCATTTGGGTGAAGAAAACCCAGACGATATTGGCTCGATACCCGATATGCCCGCATATCGTGCCCATAGTGGGTGTATCATACGATACAGGGAGGTGTATCGTACGATACACACAGTACACCCTGTGTCTTACGATACATGGTTAAAACTTGAAAAGACCCCCAAGGCCCCTTTTTGCATCATTATTTTAAACCGAGACCCTCTCTTCTTCTCTCTAAACTTCTCTAAAAAGGCTGTGGGAGGGAGTGACTTTGCTGGTTTCTCCAAAAAATTGCTGATTTGAGGAAGAAACCGTCAATTTGATGAATTTGTGATGTAGGTTACTAAACTCTATAACACTCTAAAGTCTAAACTCGTATGTGATAGATGCTCTTCAAACTTGTGGTGGATCATGGATGTTTTAATATGTTATTTTGAATCTCTTAGTCTTACTTTTCATTTTTTGAATTTGTTGCTGATATATATGCCTATGGTTTATGGATGATGAATAATTAATGTTCTTTATGTATGACGAGTGTTTTCATATGAAATACATTGTTCTTGATTTTTCTGTTTTTTGGCCACTTTTCGTGATTTTTTCCTATTTTTTAGTGTTTTTTAATTGAAAAATCAATTTTACGATACATTATGATGCATTTATGATACGTTATGATACAGCGTATAGGTTTGTCCGACCGGTACACGATTCGATACGCCAGTGACAACATTGGTTTATTTAGTTGTGTATTGAGGTCTCACAATCTTTATGATAATTGATTTTCAAATGAGTTGTAAGCCTGTAATATTTAAGACACCTGTTCGTATGTTTAATTTTCTAATAGTCAGTGTTAACTATTGAATTTGAGATGCATATTTGTCCATAAATTTTTATGCAAGTTTCTTTTGTTTATTGCAGATTGTGTATGTTGTCTTGGACAATTATGGGGCAGATACACATCATGAAGGTGATGAACAAGGAGAAACACATCACAACTGGGTCAATGAAGTTGTGCGTTGTGAGGCGAGGGGAAATGCCTGTGTTACTAATAATATTAGCCCAAGTTTTGATATTATAAGATCCAGGCCTGAAAAGAAGGATCCTTTCAAGTTGACAAGGTTACCATCTACAAGCCTAACTGCGTTCCTTTTTTTTCAACTAATTTTCCATTCAGTTTTGAAGACATTACACATTTCTGATGCTTGAGTCATTTGTTATATTTCATCTCCTGTTGGTTATTTTCAGCTGGCAATATTGATGTCTATGTTAAATCATTTTCAAGAGTATGTTGCAATGTATGACCTTGATTTGTATGCTTGTTCCTTTAACATATTGTTGTCATTTGTTAAAATGAACTGAGATTAATATCCTCTCGCAATATTCCATGTATATGAATATATGTAAATCTGCTAGCTTTTCACTAAAAAAGGAGATTATAGAGAGTGTGAGGCGATGCATATATGATTTATGTGAGACCTTCAAGGAAATTTTTGTTACTGAATTAATTCTCCTTCCGCATACATTGCATAATCATGCATTTGGTGGCATGTACTACTGCACTTAAAGGTTGTTCCTAGCACTGTTGCTTGAGAAATATGCAGGAACAGCTTCTCTGTAAGCAAGATAACCTATTGAAGACTGTCATGTCCTTAGGTGGTGGATTCCTTGCTGATCTCTCTCTCTCTCTCTCATGCGTATGTGTGCGTTTGCATGCTTGATGTGCCCTTCTTATCTCTTGGTTTCTTCAGAAAGTGATTATTGTCACATTATTCCCTGTATGGGATTTCTTTTTAGCATGCTTTTGACAAATATGCTCTCCAACAGTTATGAGATTGTTGCTCATTGATAAGAAAGTATCAGAAGTGTTGATAAAACTTAATTTTTCGTGTAATGTGTATGAGATTGATGCTTATTGATATGAAAGTATCAGAAGTGTTGATATTGGACGGCAGATGAGAATGTTTTTTTATTTTGCAGGGATGAGATTGAAGCACCAAAAGTATGGTCTCAAATTTGCATCCAGAAAATGGTTGAATTGGCAAAGGAGACTACAACAATGCGTCGAGTCTTGGAGCCCATGTTCCTTTACTTTGATACAAGAAGACATTGGCTTCCTAAGCAAGGACTTGCAATGCTTCTTTTGTCTGATATGTGTTTCTTGATGGAGAGTTCAGGTTGGTTTCTTTCTCTTATTTTTTTTTCTTCCGTTTTCACATTTCACTTGTGATCATGTTGACTGTTGTTTTCTCGTTCATGTACATGGGTTACTTTTGCAAATTTTTTCTCTTTACCTTATCATGGTAAAGCACTGTACTGCTCATACCTATGTCTTAGTCTTTTCTGTGCTATTTTTTGGATCATGGGTTTATGTTATTGGCTCTACTGTTGTGCTTTTTCTTGCTTGGTTGGATTTTATGGGGCCAGTCCCTTATAACCACCTTAGAATTTAACAGATAGTTGCAATACTTTTCTTGTAGCTTTCTTGGCATGTCTTGAACTTGATTTTTGGTTTTTGTATTGCCTATTTACTGGGCAAATGTTTCAGGGAATGACCAATTGATTTTGGCTGCTATCATCCGCCACCTGGATCACAAAAATGTTGCTCATGATCCTCGTGTTAAATCTTCTATAATTCAGATTGTTACTGCATTGGCTCAACAGTTCAGATCACGAGCTCTGGTTGCTGAAGCAGGGGTTGTCAGTGACTTGTGCAGGCACTTGAGGAAAAGCCTTCAAGCCACTGATGAATCTGTTGGTTTAGAAGAGTCAAATGCAAATCTTTCCCTTCAGAGTTCAATTGAAGATTGCTTGCTGGAGATATCTAAAAGGGTATGTCTTACTGTTACATATTATTTTTGTGATGCCCCACTTAGTCATATTTCAGGATATTTGCATAAAATATGGATTGCCTGCTTTTCATTTATGGCCCTAGAAACAGGTTTGACAAGTTATGGTCCCCACTTGTGAGCCTGACTGTCCATATGAATCACTCAACTATTGGTCTGGGTTGATGTTGTGGGTTCATGTTCTTGGTTGTAAAGAAAGTTGGGATTTTTTTTTCTTTTCAGATAAGCGATGCGAGACTCCTATTTGATATGATGGCAATAGCACTGGAGAAACTGCCTAGTGTTGCAGTTGTTGCCAGGGCAACAGTTGGATCTATGCTGATTCTCGCTCATATTATTTCCTTGGTTTCATTTCAGTCGTATGTACAACAGGTACAATTGTTTTTTGGTTAAATTATTATTTTAGTTTTCTTGGGGTTGTTTCCTTCTGATTTTTTTTTCCGTTTCATAGAACCTTTCTGTTTGCCAACAATTGGATAATGGATGTAAATAGACAAGTATGGTCAATTGGTTGAATTTTGTGTGGATACTTGATTGCTGTATGACGAGGTCGGCTTCTTACAACCATGAGGGCAGATATTTCAATCCCAGGGTATTTTTTCCTATCTTGGCAAACAAAGGTGCCCCTAACATTTTACTGAAACTCCTATGATATAGGTAGCTTAAACTCAGCAAAGTATATGGTGCTTGTTGAGAAATGGAGAGCGAAGCGGGAAAACCACGTAACAAGATGGCGTCAAAACTTCCCAGGTGTGGTTGGATCTGATACCATGTTGCAATCGACAGGGAAGAGAGATAAGAGAACCAGAAAATTGTCTTTCATTAACCATAATCTCTACTTAAATAGAGATCATTAAGAAATTACAGAGAGAGCTCCTCTTTATTACATTATATTTCAAAACAAATTTAAATTTTGATAAATTTGCAACTAACTATCCAACGTGAAGTATTTCTCTCAACAGTAATTAGTTAAAGGGCATCACCCATAGTGAAAATTTTGAACTCTTTCATTGTAACTTGAGAAATTTCAACTTATAACATAGAAATACAATCTAGAACACAATTATACGCATATTAGTACATAAGCCCATTTACTTTCCGTATGCCCTTCTTTATGTTCACCATGTGGTCCTGACCTTGAAGAATTAGGAGGTCCTGGTTTGCTTCATGGAGACTACAACTTTTTTTGACTTTTTTCTTTTTTGATCCATAGGAAATAGGTGGGTGGAATGGTTTGTGTTTTCTAGTGATTTTTTTGACATAATGTAGGCTCTCTCACGGGTAAATTGCTGTCCTGCTATTCTTGGCTTACTGTCCATTGGACTTTATTTCTTATTTAGGTTTATCCAGAGGCTCTTCTTCTTCAACTTCTGAAAGCTATGATACATCCGGACACAGAAACCCGCTTAATTGCACACCGGATTTTCACTGTGCTCCTTGTCCCTGCTTCTATCCATGCAAGACATGATTGCATGTCCTTACACATGGAGTCTGTCTATGAACCTAGAAGACTGCACTCAAGAACAGCTACCATCTTTTCATCAGCCTCTAAGCTCTTTGAAAAGCTGAGGAGGGAAAAGGAAGGACCTCATGTTGAAAAAAGTGGGGATGGTCGTGATGATTCTAAAGATAAAGAATATGCTGATGAGGAGTTTAAACATGGGTGTATTCGAAGAAGTTCTCCAAATTTGTACAGGATAAGTTGTTCAATTGTTGACATTGCTGCTAGTAGCCCCAGCCCAACAGATTCGGTATGTACAGAAGTATTCATGATAGATGTCATTAGTTTGCTAGCTCATGTCAAATATGGTTTCTGTCTGTGAATTAATAAAGTGTTTAGCAGGCTTATATTAGTCTATGTATCTTATTGAATTTTATCAGTTCCATAGGAGTTAGTGCATTTATTAAAAGGCTCAGTCGCTTCTGTCCTTGATGCTAGTGCATACATCCTGCAGAATGACGTGCTGTATCATTGATTTACAGGAACCAACCATTGTAAAACTAAGCGAAGACCAAACAGCTCAGCTGCTTTCGGCCTTCTGGATGCAGTCCAATTTACCTGATAACTTGCCATCAAATTTTGCAGCTATAGCTCATTCATTCAGCTTGACACTTCTCGCTTCACGGTTAAAGGTGCTTGTTGCTCTTTTACTTCTTGTCAGTTGAACTGTATTTTACTATTTCACTGTTTGTGCATATGTTTTAGAAGATCCTTTGAGCATCATAAAGTGTTGGGCTCGAAGAAGTCTTGTTCACGTTTTGGATTCAGTCAAGTAATGCTTTGCTAAAAGAGCTAGATAACTTTGAAATGGAGATTGTTCTCTGAATTTAAATGTATGTCACATGGACTCTTCAAATAAGGGGCAGCACCCGAGTCGACATGACTTGGATGCGGGTGTGGCTCCAACTCACACCCCAGCTGTGTGCTATTATATTCCCTTTAAATTTTTTTTTTCCTCTTTCTTTTTCTCCTCTCTTTCCCTCTCTTTATTTACATTTATAAAAGTAAAAAAAAAAAAAAAAAAACAACCATATATATATATATATATATATATATATATATATATATATATATATATATATAAACCCTTGCTGCCACCCCTACACCCAATTTTTTGGGGATGCACCGCACTGGCACCCACACCCCGCATGAGTGTGACATAGATTTAAATGTGAAAGTCTTGTTTGGGAAAACCAGAAGGTGCTCTGTAGTCTGTATAAATTGATTGGTTGTGTTTCAGGTCCCGGCTTACGCATGGATACCATTATCTATGTACTCAACAGTGGGCTTAGGTGCCTATGCAAGTGTGCCTAGGTCCTGAGCGGTCACCTTTTCTACTAGTTTGCAGTATCTAAGCTAAACAAGAAATGGCCTTAAAAAATGTTTATCTAAGCCAAAAAAAGGGTCTTAAAAAAGTGTAGTTAGTTTTACTGAAACTTCTGCTAAGATGAGAATCGGGAATTGTCTTCCAATTCCCAGCTTACACATTGATACCATCAGTGATTTCATTGTTCTTGGAGAGGTCTTTTGCTTTATGGTGTTGGATTCTTGCACATTTCAAGCTGGAGGAATTTTGGTGCTCACAACTTTCTAAATTAGAAAATAAAATATTAAAACTTCCATGGTTGAATAGATTATTTCTGAATTTTCTTGTTTATGCTTTTTCCTTCATCTAAAGCCTATCATGTATGATACGGCTGAAGTAGAGGAATATGGCTTACAAAGATACTATGAAATTTTCATAAAAAATGTGCCTGTGGCATTGCGGAAAGAATGGAGTTAACAGAAGAAAGAGAATGATTCCTACAAACCAAACCTTTATTATAGTGTCCATATGTAGGAAATTTCTGTTGAATAGGAACTGTTCTTTGGATCACTGTTCTGGTTTCCAAGGTGCTCAAAAGAAAGAGGATCATAATTAGGAAAAATTTCATGTTTCAAAGGAATGAGGCTTATCTCAGGAAAGTCTGGTCCAATAATCGGTCGCTAGTGAGTAAATAAAGAGTATACAATATGTTACAATATACATTTCTGCGCATGTAGTGAATGTTTTCTTACCTTGGGATCGTTATGATGCAGGGTTCCAATCACAATGTTCTTCGCTCTTTTCAGTTACCCCTCTCTCTGAGAACTATATCCCTCGATTCTGATGGTATATTCTAGCCTCTGTTTTCAATTTTTCATTGGTGCAAATAAGATCAAATGATGTTTTCTAGTGGCCTGAAAGAACATATTACTAGCTAGTCTTGCATAATTACACCTCAATAAGCTCACACGATTCATAATACAAGATATGATTGTTGTTCTCTATGACAATACATCTGTATGCTTCTCATTGGCAAATTTTGCTACAGTGAATTCCTAACAAGTTTGGTTGGTGCTGTTTGTTTTTGAATTTAGCCCATTAGATAGCGTGGCTATGCCTTGAGAAATTGCACACTTTATTTGTTTGTTCCTAAGTCTGCTTGGCATCTTTGTAGATGTTTGCTGAAAGGCATGAGCTTGACTAATGGTTGATTTAGTTTCTGGGTGTAAAATGCAGTTTGTTAATCTGTTCATCCTTCTTCAGTCTTCGCTTTTATTTTCCTTAAGTGTGCTGTCTAGATTGAGAAGCTTATCCATCTTAAGATATGAGTTTCCATTCCGCTAACTCTTTGCCCCCATCTTATTTATATTGAGCAGGAAAATTATCTCCTTCACACCAAAGGTCACTTTACACCTTGGCAACAGCAATGTTGATCTCAGCAGCAAAGATATATCACATACCAGAGCTAATTGACTTTCTTAAGATGTCCTTAGGCTTGAATAGTGTAAGATATTTGGAACTCATTTCCATTTGGTCCTCAAAATGGTAGCCTTTATCTGAGTGAGCAATTGTAATGAGTCCACTATCAACTTGCATGCTTTTCTCTTGTGCGTATGGCGAATCTTGGTAGTTTCAGTTAACTGCATTTCAGAAGGTCCAACAGTTTTTCCCAATGGTGATAACCACTAAACCAACATTATTAGCCAATAGACATAATATCTTCCAGGATAGGAGACAGTTTACCGGCTTTTCTACCTCCCATGCAGACTGAGATGTTCTGGTATGTACTTGAATGTCAAGGATCTTATGTAGTTTAAATTGTCATGTTGATCTAGGTGGTGGACCGTAAAAAGGCCAAGTCAGGGCTTATGTTAGCTAAAACGATAAAAGCATGCAGACAAACTGGAACATAAATTTTTACGTTATTTATATTCAGTATAATGTTGTGGAATTTATGAACAACTTACATATATTCAGCGTAATGCTTAAGCGTTTACATATATTCAGGATATTCAGCAATAACGACAAACAATTTACATATATTCAGTATAATACTTGATAACATTCACATATATTCAGAATATTCAGCAAGAAATTAAGACATAGTTAAGTGCATTATCTAAGAAAAACAGACTGCCTCAATGCAGCCTATTGTTCCAAATGGGCTGGGTCTGATTTGGTTATGTTAATTTTAGTGCACTTAGGTTTCAATTGGTTTTTCCAGATTCATTGCTATCCTTCTCTCTGGATCAAGTCTGACATACAAATTGGGTGGAGTAAATAGTTATTAGTGCATAATACCTATTTTGTCATCAATTATCATCATTTCCCTTTTATAAGGTAAGAACCTTTGTGGTTTCTGACACATGGTTTTGAGGTGTTAGCATATGTCCACTTGAGTATAAAGCAGAAGTAATTACTCCTGCATATACACATGCAGACTATCTCTGGATTTTACAGTTGGCCAAAAAACTGATTTGATACCACTAAGCTACTATACGGTATCAAGAACCTGGATGACTGAGACATCACAGTTGATTTTAACGTGGCATTGTTTTTATCAAATTCATAATTGGACATTTTGTTTATAGCGTTAATGTGGTCTCTGATTTTGCATAGTACATAACAAGCACTCGGGAAGGATTAGTAACCTGAATAACCTAGTTTGTAGGGTTGACCTTAAACTCAATCTTGTATTGTATTTTTGGATAGCAAATATATTGGTGGGGGTCTGCGTCAGAACTATTACCTATAGTTGAGGGATATCTCTACTCTGTTGCTATTCGCTGTCTTGCATTTTTCTGGAGTTTTATGAATTTACTCTCTTCCCGCGTTCCTCTAATATGTCAACTAAGAAAAATGTAAACTTTGTCAACTCATCTGTAGTGCTATGAAACTGGGAAGGTTCAGCAACAAATGGAAAAGCCCTCCTTTTTGGACTTAAGCTTAAAGGACTTGTCATAGTCTACGCCTTATTAGTTCACATATTCCTTGGACCCTCTCTTCTCATGCATTTGTTCTTTGTACATATAAGTTCAACCTTTGTGTGCGGCTCTTTACCGAGTCAAATGACTTGTAAAAATTGCTGTGGCATGATAGTCATTCCCTGAGGACTATTCTCCTTAAAATTACATTGTATCAACTTCAGTTGTCTGAACATGACGTGTTTTTGGTTCTTATGAAATATGGTTACATCGTCAGAACGTGTAGATCAACTTAGGCAGTGTTGTGCTTCCTTTTCAGATGGATCCATATATAAGCATCACCGATGATCTTTATATATATGTAAAGCCACCAGCTGATCTGAAGGAATATGGAACCGATTCTGATGAAAATGCAGCCTTATCCTTACTTTCTTCTTTAAGGATGACAGAGAGTGAGTCAGGAAATGCTCTTATAGACATTATAGTTCGTGGTGTGTCTGACAAAATGGAGGTATGGTATCATGATTTCATTTTGACATGGACCTCACGACCAGTTTCCAATTGATTGGAATTATTTACTGGAATTAATATCCTTGTTTCTATCTTCAGGTTGATGCGAACAGCCTAACCACAGAACTCTCTGACATATTTGTGCCCGATGACACCTTCTTGCTGGGCCCTCAATCATTGTTGGACCTTGGATCCTGTAAGACCACCGCCCATACAAAGGAATCACTTTCAATGGATGAGGTAATTTCGTTTCCCAAAATTTCAGCATTCTTGAGTGATTGTTATTCTTGAGTTGCTGACACGACTGGGGTCTCTTGTAGTCGTCTGTTGTGCATTGTCTTGTTCATTCTTTTGTGTTTTGTTGAACCGTTGGTTTTATGTTTGTTCTCTCATTGTGATATTGTTCTAACTTTCTGGCTTTCATTTCTATTAATTGGTCTAAAGGGGTATTCACTTCGTTAGTTTCCTTTGCGCATCTGTCCACCTACGTTCTAGTAATTTTTATCAAGTAATCAGCTGAGGATTACCGGTTCTTTTCATGCATATGTAGATTGCCTGCAACTTGAGAAATTTGGGTCTTCTTTTGCCCCTGCTTCGTGTGTACAGGGAGCAGTAATTGCTTACTGTGGTCTTGTGTATAGCGGTTGCTTTTGGTTCTGTTGTGTCTTGGACATGTAAGCTTAGTTCTTTCTGCATCCTCTATTACGGAGAAAGATTTTGGTCCCTCTTGGCTGAGTATATGTTCTTTGCAGGACTTGCCTGCACATGCATTGATTGAGGATGATGTTGTAAGTGAATCATCTATGTGTGAGCTTCCTCGCTCTGTTGCAAAATCGACTTCAGCATCTCTATCACAGATAATCAGCGTCGGGCAGCTGCTGGAATCAGTACTTGTCTCTCTCTCTCTCATATTATGTGTGTGTGTGTGTGTGATATTATTGAGAATAGAAACCTGATTTGTATTCATGTGATGCTTTTGCTTAATTAGGCACTTGAAGTAGCAGGTCATGTTGCCAGTGCATCCGTAGCGACGTCTCCACTTTCATACAGCACAATGGCTAGCCAATGCGAGGCACTTGGCTTTGGAACAAGGAAGAAGTTGTCGAGTTGGTTGGTCCAAGACCCTAAAGTGGAATTTCACTCGTTCTCAAACGATACCCAGGCGATGCACTCAAAGGTATGAAACTCATGGGCTGTCTGTGCTTTGTCATGTGTGTTTCTGACTGTCATCTTTCATTGCAAATCTTGATTACTTTTCTCATGAGCAGGACCGATGCGAAACTGATGGGCAGAAAGATGGTCTGCCTCAGGAGCCATGGCAAGCTCTAAGGCTACCTCCTGCCAGCCCATTTGACAACTTCTTGAAAGCAGCAGGGTGTTGAGGAAGAGCAATTTGGACGAATGCCTTCGCTTGTATAGCTGCTAACTTGCATTGTATTATTCAAATCCCTTGTTTCTTTTCACGTTATCGTTTTCCTGGCTGCACTGATTCACGGGAATGTGGGAGGGTTGTGGGGTGGGCTGTCTTACTGATGTGCATTTTGTTGCAGACTGTCACTTTTTGTGGGCATCGGGTTCCTAGCTCAGTACACGTCTGGATAAACTTGGATATGGCTTTCATAGGAAATATCTATTCATAGTTCCTCTCTCCGGCTTCCATTTCTATTTTGTGTATATTCTTAAGATTTGAGTCAATTGCTCAGCTGTTGCTGCTAAGCATTCTTTCTTTGTGCGCTCTTACTCGACAGTGACAAATACCTGCAAGTTGGATTTTTGGCTGCAACCTTTCATAAGGTTCCACCCTATCCTATTTATGCTTTTGAATAATTTTTTAATATTAGAAAGAAGAGAACATGGTATAGCATGAGATGGTGGCATTGGCGTATACAGCGAGCAAACGGTAGAAGGATAGGCGGCTCATCCCTTGATTCGTAGAATACGTGTTCCCTCAATCCTGCAGAAAGAAAAAGTCTCGTGCTATCCGATTTTATATATTTAAATAAAAATATTATATTAAAAAAGTGAAAATGGCATATGATGAATCCATTACATCTTTATGGTTATGCAGACAGAAATGGTAGGGGGAACCGGCCATGTGCCATAGGCGCCATTCGAGTATCAGAAGACCGAAAACTCAATTGGAAAAATTGGATGTTAAGCTAGTCGGTTCATAGTTGGTATTTTTGAACTTGGGCCACAAAAAGAAGCCTTAAAGGAGGTTCACAAAGAAATGAATGCTTCGCTGGAGCAGCTGAGTACCGAACGCAAAATAGCAAATTTGATATGCATATTATTTTTTTAAAAAAGAAACAAGCAGACAAATTGCCATTGGATTGGAAGGCCAGTTTTATCGACGCTTCCAGTTAAGTTAGGTAGCAATCCACAGCTCACAAACGTATCATTACCTCATTGAAGGAAGAACAACCATGACAATAACAAAAAAGTCAAGAAATTACAATTACCTATACAAGTTCGATGTAAGCCATGGGAGCATTATCACCACGCCTTGGCAAGGTCCTGATTATTCGCGTGTACCCTCCATTTCGCTCACCATATCTATCCTGAACCTCTGCAAAAAGGGCGTGAACGATCTGCTTTTCGTATATAAAGCCCAAGGCTTGTCTTCTTTTATGCAGAGAACCATCCTTAGCCAACGTGATCATTTTCTCGACGTACTTCCTCATGGCTTTAGCCCTAGCTTGAGTTGTTTTAATCCTACCATGCTTTAGGAGCTGCGTGGTGAGACCCCGTAACAGTGCCTTTCGTTGATCAGGAGGCCTGTTGAGTTTGGGCACCCGTCTGCCATGGCGCATTGCAAAGAATCTACTGCCATTGTTGACAACACCAAGAGCCAGATCAAACCCATCAACGTCTGTACCAAAAAGGGCGCCCGGGGCACGTAAGCATATATCAATATTTTTGATGGCAACAAACTAGAGGAATATTCACTAGAAGCAATTGCCAATACAAAAGATGAAGCCTCATAAAAAATGCAACGGTTTTCCTGAATTAACATAGGCTGCCTTCACAGAAGATGGTGGTATTAAGTATAGGTATCTATATAAGCAGAATAAAAGGGCAGATTTACAATACAAATCAATAATCTTTTCAATAGCAACAACAAATAAATTATTATAAAGCATTAAAAGTCCCCACAGAAAGAAAACAATTGGAGTGCCTTGGCCAATAAAGAAAACGCAGGCTTACGAAGTGAAAGGGCTCTCAGCTGCACAGTTTCATGGAGATAAGCCAAGAAGGCGAAAATTAACTGTTCAAGATCAACTGTCTTGCTGGGACGCTGACAGAGTGATAATGCTTGCAAGGCAACGGTTCTTGCTACTATACCATAAAGCTAAATGTAACGCACATTTCATGTTTGTGCGAAGAAATCACCTTTTAAAAGAAATTATACATTACTATATCCATAATCCATTGGCTTCCCTGCTTCGTTATTTAACTAATGAACAAGGACACCTTGGGTCCGTTAAACAGCCGAGTTAACTCAAGTACCGATCCAAATGCTATGTAGACACGAAAATAGAGTAACATAGAACCACCTCGGCGTTCCAAAATACCGTGGAGTTACACATTAAGGAGAAACGATGAGATGTATGGATGGAGGCAAGATCCAATCAAGAGAAAGAAAAAGAAAAAAGATACATCTGTTGATATCATTGTAGGGTTTGTTTTGGAACAAATTTGGTCATGGGAGAGGGGAAATCCTCCGGGCATTTGGGACGAGATGCTGCAATTCATACTACAAAAATGGGACGGCATCCACTGTCAAATTCGTCCTACAATCTCTCTCTCTCATGTCTCATCCACTCACATATCCACGCCCGCTCGCTCGCTCAGATACCAAACCAAGAACGAATGGAGTAGAGAAACGGTCCACAAAGAGAACACCAAGAACGACAGACCATTACCTTGCTTAATGCGCAACGGGTTTGCGACCGCCAAGCCGGAAAAGGACCGCGAGAGGGTCAGCCCCCGGCGGACCGAAACCTGAGAGCACGTCGTAGGGAATGTCGACAGAGCCCCCGGGGATTTCCCGCAAGAAACCTTCGCCGTGGAGATCTGCGGGAGTGCAGAATGAAGGGACGCCATGCTCCAGACAGAGCAAGACGCGGACGCCATTGCAACACACGAGCGAGAAAGAGAGAGAGGAGAGAGAGAGAGGGCGGGAGAGAGGATAACGTTTGCCTCGTCGCTCGCCCTCCCTCTTTCAACGAGTTACAGGAGTCTGGTGAGGCTTACACGGGTCGGGTCCTTAGGAACCAAATGCGCAACATTATCCCATTCAAATCCTAACCGATGAATGAAAATAATGTGAATTGCCGGAACACCTGTTACACAGCCGCCGAGCAAATCAGGTCACCCCTTATATATGTACCTTCATCAACGTGACAATTCAATTGGAATAATGTTATTTTCCCATTTCCTTAATATTTAAATGAGTCTAAAATGGTCTTTGATTCAAGATATAAATCATCAAAAACTAACTTCCCCAGAACTGATACGGACAACATTAATTTACATCAGTTCAAGCTTAGAAGCGACTTGCTGCTAGCTAATCTTGCCCGTCAGGCCTAAGACTCCCTTCTATGCAACCAAGAGCTTCCTCCTCTCGTTAAAAGATTTAGAAGTTCGACCTTTTAGTTACAGGAAGTCATTAATTCACTATTCAGAAAGGGGCGTTGCTTCTAGGTACTAGTAACTAATAAGAGTTCTGCAGGCCACTTTCAAAAGCATGAAAGAATAGTTGGTGCACCTTCGCTTTTGCCTTTTGTTTTCAAAAGGGAGGAAACCATTGGGGTATTTTGAATGCGCCAAAACCTGCAGATCCAGGCCGTAAAGTGTCTGTATCACCTATTCCAATTATCCCCAAGTATAAAAGTACTTTGCCCCATCCTCACTATGCCCCCTCAGAAAACCGCCTCTGCAATTGAGTTAGCTTTCAGTCGTTTGCCCAGTCAAGAGATACAGTGGAGTGATGAAGCACAGAAGACCACTCTTGCTGTAGTTGCAGTTAAAGATGCAGCAGGAAGTACTGATTCCCATCACCCCGTGACAATCGCAGCGCAGGTGACCTTGGAGACGGTTCTAATTTAAGTGAATCGTCTATACCAATCATCCCTAACTGAGAAGAAAGTGCAAAAGATGACTAAAAGAATCATAAGCTTCAATCAGCGACACAGGTTAGCCATAAAATCCTAAGATACTCAAGAATTGGAAGTGATCCAATTCAGGCAAATGCGCCAGTTCCTATTCGGCCAGTGCTGCTAATGAGCGAATTGAGAGGAGAGGAGAGACCTTAAAAGATGGGAGACACTTGATAAAGATTCTTTTCACTACCATTATCACAAAAAAAAATCTTGTCTCCGGCTTCCATTTTTGCAAGTTTACTAGCAAAAGGATGCTAGAGAACAAGTATAACATCTCAGCATGATGTAACCGGTTCCATCATTTTGTTTACTGCTTTGTAGCACTGAAGACTGCAAAGAGGAAGATTTGATTTTGAATCTCTATACTTGTATGCGTTTGTACATGAAGGCCCTGCACATCTTTCCCTTGGTGGAGGATAACTGCACAAGTGACAGAACAAAAACAAAAAGCTCAGACACTCGAACAATCAAAAGAACTTGACTGCATGCATTAGTCAAAACAGCAAAATATAGCAGCGATGAATGAAAAGTAAAGACAAGAAAGCGCTTGCTTAGGAATTAGCATCTAGCATACAGATGGAATCCCAATATGTGCACTTCAAGAGGAGTTGACTTTTACCTGCAGGGTCGAGAGCTAAAAATGCTGGGGAGTCCAGCGTCTTCAGGGAATGAAACAACTGTTCCAGATGGTCCGATAACCCATCTGACGGTGTTAGCAGCAAGAGTTTTGAAACGCTCTGCCTTCTCCTGCAGGACAGAATTCCATGAGAAAAACCAAGTATCATATTTCACTACAGCTCCTAAGCAAACGAACCAGGCACAATTTGTTATTTTACCAGTGCCATCTCCTCTTTCTGCTTTCTCACTTTCTCGTCCCGTTTCTTTCCATTTGCATCTTGTCCAAGTATTTTCCTGATTGCCTGTGCCTGCGGTTTGGGAAGCACAGAGAAAATTAATATTTAGAAGATGCGGTGATGAGCCAAAAATGCTAAGGATGAAAATAGATAGAATATAATCTGATACTAACTTCTGATTCCCTGGCCGCTTTTTCTACTTGCATTCGACGCCTCTGAGCTGCCTCAGCCTTCTTCAATTGCTGCTCCATATCAGTTTTATCCGCTTGCTCTGTTAGTTAAAGAGCGTGTAAATGAAAGCCACATTCACAAAAAATCGTGAAATTGTTGCAAAATGATGCAATAACATCTTACTTCTCGAAGGTGCCGGTGGCAAACCATCCGGAAACTCAACTAAACCAGCTGCAGACGATGGATCTTTCCTGGATTGGAGGGCCCTCTGACGAGTTGTGAGGGGCACCTCCTTCTTATCGTCAATCAAAGTATCAATAAGCCCTCTCTTTTTCTTCTTTCTGAAGCCTGAACTGAAACCAACTGTTTCATCGTCTTCATCAGCTAATCCTTTTTCTTCTTCATCAACGAAATATAGACCATCAATGTCCCTTGATCTTGGTTTCTTCCGGTTTTCCTTGCGTGAGGAAGCTCCAACATTATACTCACCATCTTCTTCAAAATCACATGCACCAAACCTTCTGGAAATCCTTGAGGTTCGTTGCTTATGGCTTTTGCCATTTTGATCTGCATCATGATCACCACTTGCTTTAGGGGCTTTCAGTCTTTCTAGATACCGCACCTCATTGTCATCTTCATCACCACCATCAAAGTCGCCATCTAACATACGCCTCTTTGGTACGCGCTTGCTCTTGCGAATTGGCTCCGAAACAGCCGACAATGTTGTTTCGGTTGGTTTTCCAAACACAGATCTCTTAGAGCCCTTGATCCTAGAGTCCAGCTTCAGTTGCAATCTGAAACCCCCATTGTGGAAATCCTTCCATGGAATACCCTGCAAGCCTTTTCCACTTTCTGGAGGTGATTGATCCTCCCCATCAGATTTATCCTACGGGTTTGCAAATACATGACATTCATTTGAGAAATGAGAACTAAAGCATGTTCCTACTCCATAGCTGAGACTGGGAGAATAAATAAGCAACACCAAATTTCTCTCTACATAGACTGCATAGAGACAAAATTGAGGTGATATGATTGCATTCCTAACTGCTCAATTAGCAGACAAATTGACAACAAACTAGTGAACTACATTAAATGCCATAACAAATGTAAATTAAACAAATATATATACCTGGAAAACTAGCTTATGTCGATCTCTAGATACATCTGAAGAACTTGGGGCCTTTGCAGAAGAATCAACATGGGACCCATGCTGATCACCACCAGAGTTGGACAAAGGTTTCGTGTGAATTGTGTGGGTAATTCCTCCAACCTTGAGCTTTACCTTTGTAAGCTTATTCTCCTGAGAAGGGTGGTTACCACCATTGTCGGCAACAGGACTGTCACTCGTGCTATTTGAAGTGAGACCAAACCGCCCAGAATTGTTTCTGCTGCTTGCATTCCTTGTGATGCTAAGAGCCTTCGATGAGTCTCCAGAGCTAACCTTAAGTCGCTTAGGTCTGGTGTCAGGATGACCTTGTTGGTGACTGTTCAAACTTTTCCAATTAGCTGGTGCAAGAACTCCCTCGCTGCTTCGTTTAAATTCAGAACAAATTTGTGCATCACCACTGCTACTGTACGACTTATCTGGAATCCCCATGTGAATGTCATCAAATTCTTCAACTGCATCACCATTTTGTCTGCTTTTCTTTGAATCCTCGGAACTAGAAACCCATGCTCTATATTCATCTTCAGCACCATTCCTAGATTTCAGTTCTCTGTGTTTATAGCTTTGATCACCCTCCCAATTGTCCTTGTTTGCATCTCTAAAAAGTTCTCCTCCACCAGAAGCAAAAGCAGATGAAAGTGAAGGAAGTTCATGGCCGTCTGTAAACTGTGACTCTGTCCTAGGCCTCCTGGATGAGAAGCTGCTACGCTTCTTTCGAACAAAATTCGTACCATCAAATGCCAACCCACCAATTCCCTCCATCAGGGCAACCAAGTCCTTGAAATACTAAAGTGCTTACTCTGTGTCCCTTGTGCTAAGACAGCCTGTCAAAATGACATGAGCTCACATGCTTGACACTCTAAAATGTCCATTACGTGATACCTGATTGGGAGAAAGAAATGAATAGCGAGATAACAAAAAACTAATTAGTCAGTGCTGTTAGAAAAGTAAACCTACATCCAAGAAAGAAGCTAGAAACAAGACCAAGTTCAGATATAACAAAGTTATAAACCAAATAGGCAAAAACCAAATGAGCAAAAAATTATTTATGAAAGCAACCAAAAACCACGTGACATGAAGACAACACTGATTTGGGCAGGACATACATGAGGAAGAAAAGAAAAAAAAAACTAAATGTAATCAAGAAGGAATGATATACAATCAGAAACGATCAATTCTTAAACCAATCAACAGAATGGTTAAGCCAGCCAACATGACCTTTCATTTGATTTGGCCAAGTGCATGGCAAATGAGATGAAACTTCAAGATAAACAGTCAATCTCAAACAATCATAATGGTAGCAACAGTGAGCTTCCCAAACAAGAAAGAACCCACAAAACACCAACCAATTGGAATGCTGAAAAACTATCATGATCGAAGACCTTGAGAGTTCACGAAATCATGCCCAAAAAATCATGGAAACAATGAATGCTTCTTCCACGGTAGAATGAACACTCCAATGAGCAATGACAGTAAAAATAAGAATGCAGGCTCAGAAGCATTAAATGAAAAACACATTCGAAACTGTAAAAGACACACAAAATAATCAATAAACACCACGCCACTCAAAACAAATGAAACGCAAGAAGCACCTCTGCATTGTCCACTAAAGCAGCATCCAGAAACCAAAACAAAGAGCACCGAAAGAATGTAAACTCCTACGCCCTTGGCATCAAAAAGTATTCCAAGAGACATCAGAAACCCCCATATCAAAAGAACAATTCCTACGCATGTCGAATATAAAAAGACCACCCAATTGAACACATCAACCATCAACAGAACACCAAAAGCAAGCCCCAAAACTACCACAACCCAGATGCCCAGAAAGGCCAAGCCGTTAAAAAAAAAAAAACGGAAACGGAGAATCGATGGTAAGATCTCTTCAACAGCCAAAAGCTATTAGTGCACAACCCCCAAATTCCCAGACAAAAAGCGGAGAAAAACACACACACACACACACATGACAGACACAACCCCTACCATCATTACTGGCAAATAGATACCTACAGAACCAGCAGAAAGAACCAACCAACAAGCAAACCAACAAAAATAAAAGACGAGCACAGCAAGAGAAAAAGAAAGAGAGAGGGAGGAAGAAGAAGACTGCCTTACCTCGAGTCCTTGGAGCCCTAAAACTGCGAGAGCGAGAGAGAAAGGAAAGGTTCAGGCCAAGAGAAGAGGGAAGATGGGGTTTTGTTTCGTAGAGAGAGAAAGCGAAGTGAAAGTTTCTGGCAATAGGGGACATGTTGGGGATTTTTAGGATAGGCTTCCCTCTGTTCTGATGAAGAGAGAGAACCGGGTGGTGTTGAGGTGTGGGCTGTTCCATTCCAACTCCTGCTTTGAGAGGCTGGCGTTTAGATTTGGTCTTCATCGTGAGGTAAAGGCGTAAAGCCATAGGTAACCGACCCCCACCTTAGCTCTCTCTCTCTCTCTCTTTCCCATGTCACTCGCTTCCCCTTTTCCTGATCTGGCTTCGAAAGCCCATGAAATCAAACATGGGGTATTGTCGCTTTTGTTCAGCCAGATTCTCAGATAAGTTTGAACTCAGAAACACCTATCTTGTTGATGAGGTTAGAACAAAGACCTCTCTTTCTCCCTCCCAAGTTTATCTTGGATAAAACAATAATTCAGAGTATAAAAAGTTTTCTTTTGTCGAATCAGAATTCCCAGTTAACTTCTAGAAATCCTCAACTTGGCGGAATCGAACAAAAGAAAATTTGCAGGGAGACCTTCACGTTTGGAAACCTTCAAACAGTAGACTGGTGATTTTTTTCTTCTTTTTGAACTGGTTAAATTACGGCGAGGCGTTTTCTGTTGATGGTCAAGGATAGAAAACATCTACTTTCTTGGGGCCTTCTGGTGAACTTTTCCGATCCTGAGAGGTGCAGCTAAGACCCAGAGACCATGTTTTCTTAGTGGTTGCTTGGAAATCAAATTAAGATTGTGGATTAGATGAACAGTGCAGGGAAAGCCTGAAATTCTGGGATTTTACATTGCCAAGAGATCATAAGATCTGCCATCACTCCTTATGAAAATAATGAGGCCGGATTCTGAGGAGCATTTATTATTGATTTGTTGGGGGTCCCATGAATTTCATTGAATATGATCGGCCGAAACTTGGAAAGAGTCGATTTGAACAGGCAAGAGAAGAGTTGCTCTGCTACGAATGCTTATACAGCCGTTAGCGTATTCTTGGTATAGATCATATACCGACACCATGGGATGGCGAAATGTATTATTAAAGTTGAAGAACACAACGGTACGTGATAAGTATTGAATACTCAAAACAAGCAATCTTTCCGAGGGAAGGTCAACAAAGATAATGAGGAAACGAAAATGACATTTTTTAAGTAGGGATCGGATTCGCATAGGATATCCAATTGAATTGCTTAAAAAAGTTGGATATGGATAAATAATTTAATATCAGATTAAAATACCGGATATAGTTGGATTTAAAAAATGACATTCGATGGAACTCAGGTTTGGTTTTAAATAAATATCTTAGTGAATTTAAATTCCGAATGCCGATTTGATTTTAAATGAATAATATTCCATATTCAATATCCATACATTTTCAAAAAGTTGGATTTGGATTTAGATACAAATTTAAAAATCAGACCCAAGTCAGATTCAAATTAGAAATTTAAAATTCAGATTATTTGGATATAGTAATAAAACTTTTTTTTTGTTTGAATTCTAATTTGTATATGAACATCCGATAAATTGGAAGGGTAAATGATACATCTTGACCCGTTGACAGCCCTAATGACATTTTTTTTTGTTATAGTTAAATTGCTAAATTTTTAATGTAACAATTTCCACTTTCTCATCCAATATTAGTTAAAATGAAAGAAGTCCAAAAACTGACATGTTTATAGTTTTGTTTATGCAGAAGTAAGGCTAGACACGGTGCCAACATGACCTTACAAGAAGTTAGGCTCTCATCGGGCTGCAGCTTGTGAGCGCAGCCTAGTGCCTGTAACTTGAGCCCGAGGCCTGGTCCGGTTCGGTCGAACCGGACTAAAAAAATATATTTTAAATAAAAATATGTATAATTATGTGTATTTAAATAAAATAATATTTAAAAATAAATTATCAAGTCGACTTTTTGAGTTTGCTGGAATGTCTTATCGAATCAGCCTGGCGTCCAAAATTGAAGGCTCCGATTTGAGTTTTTTTTTTTTTTTGCAAGGGTGAGTGGTTCATTCCACTACCCTTAAGAGAGGTCACTGGCTCTTCCTGTGCCCGCCCATTGGGTTTTCACAAAGCATGATTCGAGTCTTTTTACGGGTTTTTACGGGCCAAAGGTAGAGCGCACTGGGATGTGACAGTGACTACTCCAAGCTAGACCACCTTGCCGCCCAGGCCCCGATCTGAGTTGCCAGTGCCCACCTTCATGATTGCTTTAGAAATAATGCTCACGGGTGATGTATTAGTATTCCTCTGCAAAGGAGAAGAAAGTCGCACTTTTTTCTGTTTTTGTGTTTGATATTGTACTATTCAGCCTTACGTAAAATGACAAAAACTGAAGGGAAAGTGCACCAATAATGAAGGAATGGATCTAAAACAAAAAGATGATGTTCTCCCTCTCTCACTCACTCATGACACACACCTCTTCCTGCTTTCAAGTACCGTAGTGGCCACTAAGTAGGGATGGAAATGGGTGGGATCTGTTCTTGCCCCTCTTGGCTATGCAGAGTGTAGTTGGATCTGACTCACCCGTGAATTTGGCTGTCTCAAATCTTCCTCTTTCTAAAGCGCATCGTCATTTATTTTGCCTGCTTTGCATTCTTTTTGTCTAGACTAAATACAGGAAAAAATCGACACGTTTATCTTCGCATAAATTCGGTTCGCAAGTGCATTATTCAAAGCAACTAAATGTAAATAATCAGTTCCGGCATAATAGAAAATCACTAAATCCAGTCAGTTGAATTGAAACCTAGTCGGGGGCGGAGACACGTGTGGGCGATTGCCCACACAGCCTTGTAAAATTTTCTTATTCACTTATTGGTTGGCTCCGATTTTTTACATATTTACATATAAAATGTCCCTTACCAAGTTCATCTGAGCTCATACTTTTTGAAAGTTGATAGTGTTTGAAGGTGAATCTTATTGGAAGGAGAATTTCGCAATGAAAAAATAATCTTGTAAACTGCCGAGTTCGACAACGGGCTCATTAGGAATCGTCGGTTCTCCGATCGACTCCGAAAAAACACTCAAGTTCGTGAACATGTTCACGATCTTGTTCGTTGTTCGCATCATCCCCAAACGCGGAACTGGAAGATCCCCTAAATACAATTTTCCGGTTACCACACAATTAGCATATAGGTTTTCGTCTTCCAAGAATCACTTCCCACTCTTGTCGGTTAATTCTGAGATACAAGCAATACCCAAAAAATTGTGGTTAAGAACATTTTCTTATGTATGTTATATATACATGACTAATTTTATTGAAATCTTCCAAAGAAAACCCAAATATTCATGAAGATCACGACGTTTCTCCTTGCTGGGATTTTTCCAAGAACATGATACTTGCATTAGGCCATGAAATTGCCGATATATGTGTGAGGGCAGGGCATGCATAAAGAAGATGAGGAAAATGTAACCACGGTAAGCCCGCCCTGCCTTTTATTTACATGAGGTGTCCATTCATTCCCCATTACAAAGCGAACAATACATATAGGAGCAACCTTGGGAGATAGATAAGAGGCAAACCAGTCCGACCTAGCTCAGAGAATGGTTCCGAAGTACAGGCAATTGCTCATAAGGTGTTGCAGCTCCCGATCATGTCGGCTCAGCGGCGAAATCAAGCCGGGGAAATCATCGAACCCATCGTCGCATGTCTCCACGTCGGTCATGGCCGCGCTCAGCATGACATTCAATGTGGCGCCGTCGGAATTCGCCATGGCGTCCAACGCGGCGTCCAAGTTGCTACTGGAGTCATCGTAGTTCTCCTTGCAGGTCTCCACGCAGCTCCTCTCCTCTGGTGATATCGTTGTATCGCGTAGAACCTCGTCCGCTTCGGCGTTAGCCTGACTGAGCCTCGACCTACTAGCATTGACGTGCATGATGAGCATCTCCTTGGCACCAACCTCGCCGTTTTCCGGGAGATACGGCCGGACTGCAGACACGCATATGTCCGGGAAGCTGCTGTTCTTGCAGAGGGCTATGACAGAGGCATTGACCGACGGCGTCGGCGATGCTGAAACTGACGGCGGCGCCACCGGAGCCGATGGCGGTGCCGAGGCCGAGGGCTGGACTGTCTGCTTGGCCTTGAAATGGTGAGGCCGAGGCACGCAGAGGCCATGTGTGCCCTGCAGGAAGAGGAGAGAAGAAAGAAAGAGAAGAAGAAGGTTGCTCATCCTCATCTTTCTGATTCTATATGACCCACACACCAGAGAGAGAGAGAGAGAGAGATCGGAGGGAGAGAGATGGGTGTGGAGAAAGGAACGCTGAGGATGGCTTATAAGTGTGCTGGTTGTTGTGGTGGAGGAGCAAAAACTGGAGCGGTTTAATTGCTAATTAATGACAACCATTGGGGTGGAACAGAAAAGTGAGCTTTTCTTTGGAAATTCTCATCATCCTATGCCCTTAAATTAGAAATTTTGGGCAACCTAATACCTAACATGGCCCCACATAGACCAAAGCGTCTTTATTTACAGGGTTAAAAGATTAGGACAAAAGAATTCATTTCAGGCTCAATATTTTGTTGCTAATTTCAAAATGGGGGCTAATGTTGTTTTTTGAATATTTCAATTCGAAGGAAATGAACTGAGATAAGGAAGGGGCAAAAAGGAAAATCTTCTGGCTATGGTCTCTTCGTTATTAAAAACTTGGTCGTTTAGAGTAGGGCCTGTGGACAATTTTACGAAAATCTAAGGTGCATATTCAAATAAATTAAAAGGAAGAGTAGCGTTTTGAAATGTGCGGCAAAAGGTTGGACTTTGTTGACTCTTTTTTTAAAAGAGGATTTTCTGTTTTTATGTTTCCTTTTTTAGAGGGACTTGATTCTGTTTTTTTTTCTCAAGAATCATGACAATTGAATTTGCTAACTACCCTCTGATATGATTTCAGGGATCATGTGACTCGTCGCTGTCAAGTAACAATTTTGGTTAACCCGATTACTATGTTGAGAAAGAGAGGAGAAAATGTAAGCGAGTAACCAATACTACATCTTAATAATTAAATTTTAATTTGGGTTCCACACTAAAAAAAAAACAAAAAACTCACAGATTACTAGGCAGATGATAATATCTGAATCGTCCATTGGGTTTGGTTGGAAAAACTAATAAATAAAAAACGAATCAATTTGGTTTGAAAACTGATCAATTTTTGTCCTGTAACCTGACAGACTGAAATTCAGTATTTATTAGACATTGAATAACATCAAATACATGAATATTACTTGTCTAGACAATGGGTGTAGTGTAGTTGGTCAGGTTAGCGGTGGGGTTCCTCTTACGCTCACCCAAAATAATATTACTATGTATGACCTTATCCCGTGGCATCTAAATCTCAAGTTGGTGAAAAAAATTAAGAACTAAAGCACATGATTTCCACTAGAATATCGAAGAAAGAGCTTAGAATTTCCAAGTTCACCAAAGAGTAAAGAGAAATGAGGTCTTAATGGGCATTTCCAAGGAAGTATGGATATTTTTTGAAATTCAGATGTAACATCCTTTTTCTTTGAACGATTTGCCGTTGATTTGGACGATCAACGGCTGCGCGGCCGCGGCTGCTTCTGCA
>JAANDH010000375.1:70506-122149 GCA_011799765.1 Nymphaea thermarum
GGGGGGGGGGGGGGGGTGTTTGTCTAAGAGAAAATCGTCCGAGTCAAGAAAAATGGGACGATACGGGTTGGTGTTTCGCGTAAAGAATAGGAGTCCAAGCCTCCTATAAATGGAAAGACGGGTTTGGAGAAACGATGAAGAAAGAAAGGGGGAGATGGGAAAGAGGTGGACGACGAGGGAGATCACGTTGGAGGAGTATGCTTCATTCCAAGCGAACCTCGACGACGGCCACAGCCTTACCGCCGAGCTGCTCAATCGGGTCCCTTCTCATTCTCTCTCGTTCATACGCTTATCATCGCCAAGAATTTCATTGTCTGGCCAATCCGATAGTCGTCGTTTATGTGAGATGTTGAAGCAAAATTTCAACTGTCCGGACACCGATCGCCTTGGATAGACGTGAAAGTACTCGAATAACGGAAGTCTTGACAGAAATGGCGCTCGGATCAAGTCACTGGGGACATTCTTCCGCTCTGATCCGATCGTCACATTTTTCTCTTCTTTACCATCATCCAAGTTATAGTATCGATCGTCAGTGATCAGGGAGAACCAGAATAGCGTGTAGAAACCCTCCTGAACTGTGTTACCGGCAAGAGCTCGGCGACCTTTCTATTGTCGGCATTTTCAACTGCTCCTCTGTTTTGTCTTCTCTTTTCTTCGACATTTTTTCGTACATTGTGAAGCATTATAGGTAGACTTTTGAAGCTTTTCTCTTCTTTGTTTTCTCCTTTTCAGATAGTAGCTATGCACGGCTTCTGCAGGATTCGTCGGCCTAAGGTATGTCGTTCCTTCTTTAGTCGACACCACAAACAAAAGTGTTTTACACACAGTGATAGAGAGAGAGAGAGAGAGAGAGAGAGAGAGAGAGAGAGAGAGAGAAAGAACATTCTGCTCTTATCTTGAGTTTCTTGTGCTTTACTTTTTGCAAATCAAGATACCGGGATTCTGGTAGTGAGCAAATGTAACTCGAAGGAGGATGTTTGTTTTTTGTAGAAAGTCACGGCCGAAACTTGGCAATTACAAAAAAACTTGAAAATGTCTGGAAAAAGAAGAATTGAAGAAACATGTAATTGTGAAGATGAGTAGGAAAATTACGAACTGTGGAGATTCTGAAAACTAATCTGGTTGTCGTGCCTCCGATGCGGAGTTACTCTTGCGACTACATCGTTCTCGGAAGTACCGAGAAAGTATCAAGATACTCTGTTTACGTAGATTTGAAGTTTTGCGAATTGATTCTTGATTTTCGTCTGTTGGAAGGAAGAACTTTTGCTAGCTAGCTAATCTTTGAATTTTTTTTTTTTTTGCGACTCGAAGAGGGAAAAGTATTCTACCGCGCTCTTGGGATGAATTCGCAAATACCGCCAAAGGCGTCAAATTGGCAACGTCCTTGATTCTGACCTTTCTAGCAAAGTTAGGGGATATGGTGGTGGTATCATGAATTTGCGCGGGAAAATGCAGAGTCACGAAGGGTGGTCAGTTACCTGGTCGTTACAAAAGGGAGGCCTCTGCCAATTTCAGAAACCGTAAACAGCTTCAAATGTCCAAAATAACCTTCAATATTCCCTGATTATGCATCGGAACCTTCAGAAATACCTGACTAGCCCACGTAGGGCCTCAGCAGACCAGTTACGGGCCTTACGTGCCTCTAGGTATAGACGTATAGAGAAGGGAAATCAGAACCATGTTATTATTGTTAGTTTAAATCGAATGCCAGTCGGATTGCAGTTCAGAGTTAACGAGTTACATTTGAATGTGTCCCAATACGATTAGAGTATTATGGTCGAGCTTCCGTCCATGTGATCCGAACTCTTTTGAGCTCACTCCTTCTCGTCCTTCTGCAGGCAGAGATTATGGAGGCGTTGCGATCGATGACGCTGGCGAGCCCGTTCAGGTCGACCATGGCGCAGGGGTCTGCCCCGGCCCCATTGACGCTTCAGGACTTGGCCATGCACGTGGCGGACCTCAACTGGAATGAATGTCAGATGAATTCAGTCAGCTCGCTGGCAATGAAAGTGGAGGGTAACCAGCAGGTAGAACCTAACCCCAACCCCTTGTCATGCAGCCCCGGTCTCCTGGCCCCGTTCTTTCCCACCAACTCCAACTGCAACAAAAAGCGGAAGCGCACCAAGCGAGTCAGGGTTGCCAACCTCACCGAAGCCTCCCCTGGCCAATGATGGTCTGGAAATCGGCTTGTCGTGAGATCAGAGAGAGAGAGAGAGAGAGAGAGAGAGAGAGAGAGAGAGAGTTCTCCCTTGAAGCAAGACATATCTCTCTTTCTTTGTCTATATGCATCCCTTCGCTGATCTCGTGCGTGGGAGGATGCCAGCTTGTAGAGAGGATGGACCGAAAACACAGGAGACTTTGACAAAGAGAAGCACGGGATTGATGTAAAAAAACTAGAAAGGCTTTTAAGATCGCAGGTCGGTTTAGCTTCTCACCTAATACATGCTAGTCGTCCCCGTGTTGCCTTAGCCCCGACTCTGACTTCTTTTACTAACGTTTTCGTTTCACTTAAGCTTCCTGCTTTTATGCCCCCAAACGGGAAGCTGATCGAGAGAAGGAGTAATCTTCGGTTCAATGGAGCTCCTTCCTTGGAAAAACTTGACCACCCGGCCTCCTCTTTCTCGCAGAAAAAGAGCTTACAATAAATATTTTCACTCAGCGTTCGGTCTTCTTTGAGCCCCCTCTTCTGTGCGAGAAATTAAGATGTGGCTGTTCGGGGTAAGTGGGCTTACAATTTTCAGGAATTGAATCCATTTACTGTACTCGATCCAATAACGTTAACAATCATAAGAATATTGGAAAATATAGGAAAACGCATTTATACTGGTAGTCTGCAACAAAATATCCACGTCCTTCAACCCTGCTTTAGTCTTAAAACGGCCTGGGGAAGAGGGAACAGCAGGTGCTCCAAGTGGTTCGTTAGATGATCCTCTCACCTGACCATTCACCCTGCAAGGCATGGGCGAACAAACATAGGCTTGAATCCTCAAACCATTCCTGAGGATGGAGGGGCGTTTTGCTCGCAGGCTGGCCGGAGGAGGGACTTATGTTAGAAAATATCCCATCTAGTCCTTTGAGCTACAAGTTTCGCCCCTCTGTTCAAGGGCACTTTGCAAAGGGTAAATTTCCTCAATTACTTTGTTAGTAATAATTAAACAAAATAAATTGCTGCTACAGTTTAAAAAGTTATCCCTAAAACATAAGGAGAAAAAGAATAACTAACATAAAGGACAGATCGTCAGCTAAACAAAAATAAATTGCTGCTACAGTTTAAAAAGTACCTGTAAAACATAGGAAGAAAAAGAATGACCAACACAAGCGACAATCGTCAGCCTGTTGCCGGAGGACACTGGTGGCAAGGCCAGGCCTATGAATGTAATTTTTTCAATAAATACGTAATATTTTGAACATAAAAATCACACCCATAATGTAGATTATTGGAAATAAAAGTGAAAAATGTTAAAAAGGAAAGGGTGTGGCGAAAACCAGTCTGGATATTGGACTAGTACATTGCAATATGTATGTAATGTACCTGTCCGAACATGTTATCAAAGAATCAAGAGGATCGTTTATGTGTCCGGTGTTTTATAGGGAGGGGTCCGAAAAAGACTAATAAATTAAGAGCCTTTGGAGAATACCGATAAAATGAAAAATTAATGAATAAAATTTTGTGACAAGTTGTCACCAGGATTACAAGAACACGTCAGAAACAAAAAGACAAGGGAGATCGAGGGCCCATGCAGGAGGTGTGGAGAGAGATCTAGAGCGCGAGCGGAGAGGAAAAGCGAAGGAGATAGAGAAAATGGGTTCAGACTTCAGACGCCACTCTTAGCGGTTAGCACAGTAGGCCTAAGCAGTTCTTGCATTACCCAGCCACTTTGGCAGAAACAGAGAGAGGCAGACAGATGTCCAACGTTCAGTTTTGTGCGTATCTTAAATTTCATTTTGCTCTTTCGGTTTCTACTTCCTCCTATTTTAAGGGCCTGGTTGAATGCCTGGAGATTTCCTGTGGATAAAAAAAAAATAAGATTCGAAATTTTTAATTCTATCCTCGTTCCATCAAAGAGGGGACGTAAAATACAATAGTTAGTCCTAATTTCAGAAAAAGAAAATCCAGAAGTTTTCTTCCCACCCTTGGAGTGGGACGAGAAACCGATCAAAAAATTGTCCGTCAGACGGTGGTCAGTTATATGCTCGTTTTAAATTTCATTTTTTGCTTATTCAGTTTCTACTTCCTACTCATTTTAGAAATAAGGTTAGACGAATTTTGAAGTTAATATTTATCTAATGCTTAAGATTACCTATTAACAGGTAGTAATTTGCTTTTAATATTTATGAAGGCATAAGGTTTATTTGAGGCAAATGCGATTTCTTGGCTGGCGTTTCATGGGATGCAAGAAATACTTGTTTCCTGTAAATATTTTATGTTGTACTGCAGTTGAAGTCGTTCAGACAACCAAACCGAAGAAAAAGATCTTAGAGCTCCAACCGAAATTTTCAAAGTCATATCAAAATTCAACAACCTAACGAAAAAGGAAAACCTTGGTGGCTGGAAAACACAGACAATTAGAAAAAAATAGGAAAAAATTAGTATGACCTGATGGTCAGTTTGATCAGTTGCAGATCAGCGAGGGAAAAACCTAAGCTACCCCTTATCACAACAGTTTCAGCTAATATTAACGTGGAAAATTTATTCAATTTTTTTCAAGATAGTTGCGGGGTTATGAATAGGAGGGCATATAGTTTGTATATTATTTTACTTTTGATCAAATCTAAATGCAACTAGCCAGATCTAATTAAAAAGTGTGAATATGAATATTAGAGTTTTGTATATGCCAATGTCATGTCATGCGCGCATGTGAATATATATACAAGTACGTATATTTGCATGTAAATTTTCATAATAATTTTAAAAAAAATTTAATAGGCAAAGTCCTTTGGAGCAATGCTTGGTATATATATGTGTGGGTGTGTGTGTATATATATATATATATATATATATATATATATATATATATATATATATATATATATATAAAGAGTGATTGAGAGGTCAGCTATATGATTTCTTGTAAACACAAATTATATGGATCTACTTTTTACTTTTAAAACACAAAAAATTTGATATTAAAACTATAGGATGGGTATTATAGTGCGAGGGCGAAACAAACGACCGCCGACCATTCCCGCAGATAGGAGGGCCTTTTACCTCAGAGAATGGCTGCGGGATGGATTCAAATTTGCGACACCATTGTTATTAGCTATCCGATCCAATCCATTGAGCTACAGACTTCACCCTTCCATCTCCAAGAGGTAACACTCCTCGTGTACTTGATTAGCAATAATTAAGTAAAAACGAAATTGCAGATCAAGATTTAAAAAATTATCAACAAAACAATGGAAAAAAGAACGGTTTACACAAATGAAAGATCGTCCTCCTGTTGCTGAAGCACGACAGTGGCAAGGCCAGGCCTGTACACGGTAGATCTTGGATTCCTGACTAAAACCATGATCTGATTCTTTCTTTTTCCTTTCTGTGTTGGTTGCTCCTTACTGAGTTGGGCAAGCATTGAAGCCTCACACAGAGCCTCGGCTGCAGGCTTCACACTGTTGAAAGCACGAGGACTTACAGAAGGCAGGGTCAGTGGTGGCGCTGCAGGCGTTGGCTGGGGAGATTTGGCTGGTGCCCTTCTGTGCGAAGGCACTGGAGATGAGAGTGGTGAAGAGGAGGACGATGGTGGTGGTGCAGAGAGTAGCCATGTTCGGAACTCTTGGAGAGTTCTTTCCAATCCTGTAACGGTGTGCGGCTGGTGAGTGTGAAAGTAGAGGAAGGAGCAGATGGGTTTATATAGACAGGTGTGGCAGACGGGGGGAGCCATTGATTTCTTATGTAACGGAGGGGCAGGTCTTGTTGTCGTAAAACAAAAAGAGATTCCAAAGTTTTTCGCCGCGGTGAAGTGATCAGGAAGCTAGTGTAACTAAATCTCTCCTTTTAAAATATGAGTATATCTCACTCTAAAGCTTTACCATCTTGGAACAGGCTCTGTCCATGGCCAGTGGACTGTGCACCATCGCGACTTTGGCCTTCCCTGCTACTCAGAAAAAGAATCTGCGACTAGAAGAGAAAATATTCTCATACCTGTTTATGTAAGGAACCGTTTTGATCCGTGTTTGCTTGCAAGTTAAGATTCATTATAGTTTCAAGTTTTGGAAAACAATGCACCATACTCGATCATTGTGTAACATCATAGCCAAGTAACACCTTTTGTTATACTCAAGCCTTTTTCCTTCTAGGCATACGCTTTCTTTTCTTATCATACTCTCGTGATCCTAAGAGCGTGATAATGTTTTTTCAATAAAAAATTTATTCTTTGATGAAAATAACGCGATCTTCAAGTGGGATGTTTAGAAAGTTTAGATCATGTGAAATTTTGGAAAATAGAGGGGCAGGTCTTGTTGTCGTAAAACAAAAAGAGATTCCAAAGTTTTTCGCCACGGTGAAGTGATCAGGAAACTAGTGTAACTAAATCTCTCCTTTTAAAAGATGAGTAGAACATATCAAAGGGTTGTATGAAACTTAATATTATCTTAAATGCTGGAATCATGTGAGGGGTGGAAGTGCATCGATTTTCTGAGCGTTTACACTTCTAAAAAGGATTCTCCTCAAAAATAAAAAAGGATTTCAATCTACGCTTTCATAAGTTAATCCCTCTTTGAAGAAATTGGATTCAAACAACATCTAAAGTTTGTTTTCGACTGATTTAGAATTCTCATTCTTGGAAAATGCTACGATCACTTTGTTTGGCATTAGGCCGTAAAATTCTACGGTAGAATTGTGTTTTGATTGCGTGAAATCACACTGATTCCACTAGTTTTTTAGACTATGTACACCAATTAGCTGTTCATTGCGGTAGGCGCATGTTAGACTGGCGGTTTTATATGGTAGCTCTGTATTCACAGCTAGAAGCAGAAATAAATTTCATGTCAAGGGGGTCTTTTTTTTTTTTTTTTTTATCAAAATACAAGCAATATTTCTCTTATATTGTTTCTAAATGCAGTCAATCTATTATTTTGGTGAGGATCAAGTCTTCTCTTACCGATCCAACTTCGCTCCCGCCACCCCTCATCGGCCCATGGCTCCTCGTCACATTTTGAAAAATTAAAATTTACTCATTAATTTTTTTCAAAAATATGAGTGAGCTTGTACAAGATAACGTATAAAATATCCGTGTACATGACAAACGAGGTTAGAATTAAGTTTGGAGCTGAAATTTAAGAAAAAAAAAACAAAAAGGAGGTTTATTAATTTGTCATTCCAAACCATTGTTGCAGAAGATTTATTAATTTGTTATTCCCATTGTCACATTCTCCAAAAGAAACGCAAGAAGTACATTAATATTTTATTAGCTTTAGTAGGGACAGGGTGCTTCAGGCTCCAAGTTGGGGTATACGAGTCAGATCTCTCGGCATCATTTGTTTTTCCTTCTTTCTGGTCACTTGTCCAATTTTCTTTTCTCATGCATTAGTGAGAAGTACCCTCTACTCTCTGAGATAAGAAATTAAACAAAATGTTTTACAAAAACACGTGTGAATGAAATGATAAAATTCAAGTGATTTGCTTTCAGCAGCTTAAACTACGGCGACAAATGAGCCTTTTAGGCAATTTTTTTTTATTAGGAGGATTTGATATAGAGTGGGCCACTCGTCTCGTCATCGTCCTCCCGATTAACTATAATCCAATTTTGTTACGTTATGATTTGTGACTGTTGATCATGCATGTTATGGATGGTGGAGAAACAGTCTATTTGGCCTCTAAAATGTGCTCTTAATCCCAAAATCAATACTTGTTAATATGATCAAGCCTCTAAGATTCGAACTGATACATGGTTTTGAGTCGTGAAAAGAAGAAGATTTTGTAGTTTTAATCTTGTCCATTATTGTCTTCTTGAAGAAGCCAAGAAGACCAAAATGCTCTTATGTTGAAAAAAAGAAGGACCACAACGCATTCATCCAACATATCTGTACTTGACATTTATTTTTTACTAAGAAAAGCAACATTTCTTTTCATGGGAATTCTTCCAAGACGCCGATGAACAGATTGCAGGGACTTTCAGCATCATATGAACATAAGGAAATTACTGGCTGCTCTTGGCAAATATAAGAAATAAAATTATCACGACCAACAGGGAAAACGAAATCATCATTTTTGTAGCCTAACCAGAAATCGCAGCTGAAACTGCAGAGCCAGGGAAAAAACATTATGAAATTCTGTTTGATGCATGTGCGTTCTAGAGGGTGAGCAAAAGAGACTCTGACTTGCCCACAGAATCATCATAAACAGCATGTCTATCAATTAGCAGATGATGAGTATATAATATAGAATTCAATCAGTTTCCTACTGGCTGAGGGCTTGCACAATACTTAATATGTTAAAGGAAAAAACTAAGTCCAAGATCTAAAAAAGCAACCACACATTATAAAGTTTGTTTTCATCTAGCATATTTAAGTGAGCGGAATAATTTCAAAAATTGAAATAAGTACTACAGACCTATTCTTTTGTTGTGAAAAAAAAGGCACAAATCAATTGAGAGAATAATTATGACTACGGTTGCCTGTGCGCTTGCTTTTCCATGAATATCTCAAATTGACACATGTATATGTTTGAACAATTTGACTGCACTTACCACATCAAAAGGCAGTACTGGAAGTACTTGTCTTCCATTAGTGTACATCGAGCGTAATGTTGTGACTTAAAGTTGCTTCGAAGAGTTTGGGTGGACATATCACGGTAAGGGATTGTTTGGTAGTAATAACACTCAATGAGTGCTCAATAAATCCGTCTTAATCTTAAATATTAAAACACATTCATGAAACGTCAATTCTAAAATTTAATTGAACATTTTACTTATTGTTATTTGCTGCTAAACCACCTTTGAGTGCGCTTGCTACTGTTTGATGATATGAAATGTCATAGCAAATACTGGGTTCGAACCTTAACACCTTTTACGTGAACCGCCTTGCCACCGTAAATTAATGCCGCGCCTTGGGCTGTGCCCCTGGTGGATCCGTGTCATTCCACAGCAAAGATGCGGGAGGCCAAAGATTAGACAAGGCGAGAAAACGGAGGAAGATAAGATGACGGCTCTGTTATAAAATTTCATCCATTTCTCGGGCGGTCGCTTTGTTCGCCTCTTGGATTTGTCCGATAATAATTTTTTCATGAAAACCTGTAGATGTGGCCTGACCTAATTGCCAAGACAAAAGAAAATGGGGTAAATGTGGTTCAGAGCTATGTCTTCTGGAATGGACATGAACCTGTTAGAGGTCAGGTAAACTAACTAAAAAATTTGAGCTGGGAATAATAATTTATGCAGTTTCCCAAATTTTATCCCTTAGATTCACAATTGACTACTTGTGGTGCAGTACAACTTTGAAGGACAGTTTGACATTGTAAAGTTTGTGAAATTGGTCGGATTAAGTGGACTTTATGCATTTGCGGATAGGTCCATATGTATGTGCTGAGTGGAAATTTGGGTACTCTCTTTTCCTTTTTACTCGTTTTGGCTCTTGTGTGATATAGATTTAAATTCTACCTTTGGAACGGATTCTTTATGGCAACTACTTTCTAATCCTTGTTAAATTTGTAATAGGTTTCAAAAGTCCTGCGAGATTTGACATTGTTGAATTCATGTGCTCATGTACATTGCAGAAGTGCAAGCTGAGAAGGGCTAAGTTTTAGGGGAAAACTAATGAATAAACCTCAAAATTTTGGTACCAATCGACATCAGATTTTGCATTGCAATTTTTGTGAACTTTTCTTCTCGTCAGAAATCCTTTCTTTCTTGTTGGATGTGTTTCAACCAAGTCCCACGGTTTTACTTTTACATATTCTTTGCAATATTTGCTCTTTGTGACTATGAGATTCTCAGTAGAGATTTTTGTCCTTATGAGTTTCTATAAGTTCTTCCTGACCTATTACAGCTATGTTTGTTGTTCCTTCGTTTGATCTGGAGTATATGTAAAGCTTTTATATTCAGAAACATACCCACTGATCTGGAATACACAATGGTAGGATAATGCACATTATGGCACATTTGATTTACAGAAATTGCAAGGTTCTTTAGCAGAAGCAGTATCTACTAGCTTGTCGTGATCATATTGATTAATTTACATGGAAAAACTTCTTTGTCTCTTGCATCAACTTTTTTTGTTTCCTTGTGGCAATTAAGTCATCTAGAGATAGTTTCTGGTGCAATTATTTTTTGATGTTTCATTTTTGGCTCTACCTTGTATACAGTGGTTTACTGGGAAGTGGAACCTCTATACGATATTCAAATACCGTTTGCTATTCATGCTGGTATTTAATTTGTTTTCTTCTGACCATTACTCCAGTTTAAAATGCATGATATAATTTACCAATCTACTAACTTCCCATGATCATATTCATTAATTTCCATGGAAAAACTTCTTTGTCTCTTGCATCAACATTTTTTGTTTCCTTGTGGCAATTAAGTCATCTAGATATAGTTTCTGGTGTATAATTATTTTTTGAAGTTTCATTTTTGGCTCTACTTTGTGTACGGTGGTTTACTGGGAAGTGGAACCTCTATATGATATTCAAATACCTTTTGCTATTCATGCTGGTATTTAATATGTTTTCTTCTGTCCATTACTCCAGTTTAAAATGCATGATATAATTTATCAATTTACTTGGTCAGAATTTGTGACCTTTCTTCTGCTTGGAGGCAATTCAATTTTTGCAGTGTGACTATAAGTTTAGCATGTCAATATGCAGAATGTATATTATTTTCTACTCTGTTTTATTGATGCAGGGGATTCCCAGTATGGTTAAGAGATATCCCGGGGATAAAATTTTGGACTGATAATGGGCCATTTAAGGTTAGATTTACCCACTGGGTTTGCGACTTCATATGCTGCATTGTGGTATTCAATCTTTTCCAACTGATTGCAGTTATAGAAAAATGAACTTCTCTTGGAGCAAATAAATCTCCATTTTACCATTTCTAGAAAATCATGTGCATAACTATGTTGTATTCAACTACATGTTTTCATGAGAATTTCTAATCTGATGTCCCAACAAAAATATGAGAGCGAAGGGAGAAAGAAATGGAAGAGATGAACATGGTTAGTAAAAGTGCCTTTGTGAGAGTGTTTTCAGATTGGGAGCTAGATGGTCTTATTTATTTTATAGTGGAGGCTTTATTTGGTATCCAAGTAAAGTCAACACCTGTATTCGTTTTTACTGTTTAAAGTTTGCACTTCTTTTTGGCTTTGCCAGTTTATCATGTTCCAACTTTTGGTCTTCTACCTTGTTAAGCAAGAATTCTTGTCAATTTCAGTGTTGTTTGTCTTATTATGCTCCATGTTAAAAGATATGAAAAAGGGTTATCAGCATGGTAACTCAAAATTTCCAATGGATTGTCTCTACGTGCCAAATCTTTTTTTTATTACAAGGAAGAACACATATTTGCTACTTTGGCTGTTTCAGGCTTATGGATGTGGAACATGTAGTTTCAGTCAATGACTTGTTTACTTGTCCTTGATGTAGATGCCAAGCCACCCTAGCTGGACAACTAGGCATGACTTTCCATTGCTTCTACCTTGCAGCAATGGGTGCACATATTGGGCTGACCTCTACAGCTCCTTGAGCTTGGACGATATAAGCCAACTCACCTTGTTGAGTGCACTTTTTATTCCTTTGTATGCCAGACAATCGATATGTATTTAGTGTAGGTCATCTAAAAGAATCTATATCAGACTTGCAATTTTCATGTTGTGAGAATTTCATAAGAGAAAAAGGAGAAGTAAGTGGAAGCGATTAAAGTGGTTATAAGGAGAGAGCCCCTGGATTGTGTCTCGTAAAGTGGTCAACAGTCCTAATTGAAACTCTACTTTATTCTCAAGAGAAGTGAAGGCCGGATACTTTTTCTGGACATATTAGCTCATTTTTTTTCCCTCTTCCCAGCAATGTATTAAGACAGTGCATCCCAAATAAACACCAATGCAGCTGCACTTGTACCCAAGTTACAGTTTCCCAAGATAGATGATAACCTGTAAAGTGTGAGCCTCTGATTGCATTCTCCTGCATGCCATCTCTTACAATTTTATGGTAATGAAAGGCCTTTAATTGAAGGAATATCTTTGGACCCAGTAACTTGACATTATTTTTTCTTCTTGGTCCTTGCATAGTTAGTATGATTTATTTGCTTTTGTTTCATCAAATTGGAAGTTCTGTGCTTTTTAAAATCTTAAAATACTAAAATATTTTAGTGGCCAGAAAATGGATGCTTGCACATGACACAAATGCACAAAATCTTAAAAAAGAAACACTATTCTCCCATGTGTTCCATCAATATTCAATAGCCATTGTTGGAAAGTGAAACAAAGAAGAACAATGAACGAACACATATTTAACGTGGAAAACCCCTCAAGTAGAGGGAAAAAACCACGGGTGACGAGGACTGGTGCCCACTAGCAACCAGACCCTTTCTCTCTTAGAGATTTCATTCACACCCAAAAATTAGGGTTACAAAGACATAAGTAAGGCCCAATGAGGGCTACAAGCTGGATCGGGTCCATACCCAGACCCGGTCCTGAGACCCATACTTATATGCTTCAACAACCCCCCCTAAAGTTGGGCATATATGCCCAACTTGGATACATTTCTCTCAAATTGAGACAAAGGTGCATCTCTTGGGCTCCAGGAGAGATCGACACGAGACGCCAGAACTTCATGACACTCAACAGACGCTCGAGTCAACTAAGACAGGCGACGACCCGCAGACGCTGGAACTCGAACAGCGGCAGGGAGCAACACACGCTATGAGCAAAATTGGAACTAGTGTTGCTCTGATGCATTATCACAATTCACAAACATCTCCTAAAAAGCACAAAAATGGACAAAAGGAAAAATGGAGAAACAAAAAAAAATCACAATAGTTTGAAAAAGCACCAAAATGAAAATTGTCTTTTCCTATCTTTTTAGAAAAAATGATTCTTATGTTCTTTAAATTTTTATGATTATTTTTATATTTTAGTAACTATTTGGATTTTGATCGATGTTTTTGTAAGAGAAGTAGCAGGACATTCAAATTTTCATAATTTTTATGTTATTTTTTTGAATTCCTGAGATTTTCCCAAGAAAAAACAAGCTTCCCATATCATAGTCAAGAAAAACTTTGATAAAAACTCCAGTGCAACATATGTGTTTGTAAAAATACGAAAAATAGGAAAAAGGAATACGATGAACACGATGTAATGTGGAAAAACCCTCAACAAGAGGGAAAAAACCACGGATGAGGAGGAACTGGTGCCCACTAGCAACCAGGCTCTCTCTCTCTCTTAAGGTTTCATTCACACCCCAAAAATAAGGTTACAAAGATATAAGTAGAGCCTTAACAGGCCTAAACAGGAGCACCCATTGGATCGGGTCCAGACCCAAACCCGTACATTAAAACAGGTCAACAGTGTCAATGCTCTATTGAAAACTGTAAAAAAAAATGCGTCCTATTGGAAAAAATCGCGTATAATACATCAAAACAGAGTCAGCTGTATTAAACGTGAAAAAACAATTTTTTTAAAAAAATGCCAGAAAATAAAAAACGTGAAAAAACGAGTATTATACATGTTTTTTTGTATTTTTGATGATTTTTTATTTTTAAATAATTTTTAGGATTTATTAAATGTTTTAATTTTTTTTAAAATTTGCTGAGATTTTCCCATTTTATTCTCGAGATATACAACTTCACCCTATTATACTCAAGAAATTCCTTGCCGTATAATACACGTACGTGTTTTTTGTGACAATGAGTGAATGACTAGCTGGGAGTATCTCCAAGAGCATTTGTTTCTGCTAATGAGAGCATTTTAAATGGTTGGATTATGATCTGGAGAGCATATGATATGTCCAACAAGTAAAGGCAAACTGTTGGTTAAAGATGCTCTCATTTGAGGTTGGAAGACAATGCTTTGTTCTTCAGCATGCAGTATTGTTTAGTGCCATGAGCTGTTTGCATCTAAAGAACATTCAACGCAACTAGGGATGTACGTGCAATATTGCCTTCTAACACAGAGTAGCTTAGTTACAAAATTAACTTTTGGTGCTAGGTGATAATGACTTTCGTGCATGGCTTTGATATTTTTTTGTGCAGCTGGGTATCCTTTCAGTCATGTAGCTTCCTTCTGGTTTAGCATTGTCTTCTTGATCAGAGTTATATTCGTGTTCGGAAAGAACAAATCTTTCTGGTTATGTTGTTTCATTTATAAGTGTTGACTGACCATGTCACTTAGATATTCATTGGTGAAAAAAGTGAACCCATGTGCATGTGGTTTTAGGAATTAAATTGATGTATGGTCATGTGGATGGAGGAGCTTGAGATGTCGGAACCTGGTGGACATGTTTGCCTTTGATTTTGTGGAAATGTGTAGATAGCATCCACGTCTATATCTTATATTCCTTCCTTGTCTTGTACAGTTGCATTTCAGAGAATGCACGTGCTTTTGTTTAACAAACTTGTTTTCCTGTATTTTTTTTTATTGTTCGTGTGTTCCAACTATTATTTACATTTGCATCATTGAGTGCCTTGTAGGTATGCATCTTGGGGTGGCAGACTTCCTCATTGGCCTGTCCGTGATCTTGCATTTGCTGTTGCTCGTTTTTTTGAGCGTGGTGGCAGCTTCCAGAATTACTACATGGTATGACAAGTACTTAGGGTAATAAATATAAGGAATATCTAAATGCTGATATGCAGAACCATGTTTATAGTCTTCAAAGTAGATTGTCAAAATTTTCAAACAAAGCCTCCACTAGTTTTCCTTGTGTGCATTTGGTAGTTTTTTTGGATTCCACTGCTGATATATATACACGTTGGTCCAGGGATGGCCCATCAGGGTCGTCTCATCGACGATCAGACAGCTCTGGTGGGTTTTTTGTTGTTGTTGTTTTTGTTTTTGTTTTTTGGTTACCCTTGAAGGGGTTGGGAAGGGGGGCTGTGAGTGGCTGTCCCTTTATGACCCCCTCATCCCGTCGCTGGTGTGGCCCAAAGGAATTATCGGGCAGTGCTGGCAAAGGGAGAGGGGAGCTGTTGGGTGACAGCGAAGGCAGCACACAAAGGGAGAGAGAGAGATTATAATCATGATGTTACTTAATCATACATGTTATTTCAATTCTTATTTAATAGTGAATGATTACAGATTATACATTTTGATGTGATGTAAAATACTTTATAGTTTAAAGTTCAAAATTTATTTTTATAATGTTGTTACTTATGAACAATGAATCATGAATGTGCATTATGTGTATAATGTTTTTTTTTTTTATATAGAGCACATTTTTCTTGATTTTTTAAAGATTTTTTTCTGAATTTATTATCTACTTTTCCTGATTCTTTATGAATTGAAAAAGAAATGTATGATACGTTTACATATGCTTATGATACGTTACGATACACATATAGATTTGCCTTGAGTGATATGCGTTCATATACACGTTTCTATACAGTGTTATTCACGCATAGTTTGCTAGTAAAGAGAATGGTGGTATTCTTGGGACTAGATAGACTAGTAAAGAAGTGCTTGCATGACCTGGTGGTCAGTTTGATCAGTTGCAGATCAGCTACGGAAAAACTTAAGCTACCTTGCATGTGAATATATATACAAGTACGTATATTTACATGTAAATTTTCATAATAATTTTTTAAAAAATTTAGTAGGCAAAGTCCTTTGGAGCAATGCTTGGTACGTATATGTGTGTGTATATATATATATATATATATATATATAAAGAGTGATTGAGAGGTCAGCTATATGATTTCTTGTAAAAACAAATTATATGGATCTACTTTTTACTTTTAAAACACAAAAATTTAGATATTAAAACTATATATTTGACAAAATAGGATGGGTATTATAGCGGGAGGGCGAAACAAACAACCGCCGACCATTACTGCAGATAGGAGGGCCTTTTACCTCTGAGAGTGGCTGCGGGATGGATTCAAATTTGCGACACCATTGTTATTAGCTATCCGATATCCGATCCAATCCATTGAGCTATAGACTTCACCCTTCCATCTCCAGGAGGTAACACTCCTCGTGTACTTGATTAGCAATAATTAAATAAAAACGAAATTGCAAATCAAGATTTAAAAAATTATCAACAAATCAATGGAGAAAATAATGGTTTACATAAACGAGAGATCGTCCTCCTGTTGCTGAAGAAGAACGGTGGCAAGGCCAGGCCTGAACACGATAGATGTTGGATTCCTGACTAAAACCATGACCTGATTCTTTCCTTTCCCTTTCTGTGTCGGTTGCTCCTTACTGAGTTGGGCAAGCATCGAAAACTCACATAGGGCCTCGGCTGCAGGCTTCACACTGTTGAGAAGACCATCAAAATGGATTTTAAATTATGATAAGTTCTGGTGTCAAAAAGTATAACGCTTAAAATCAACAACGTCGCCACCTCATGGTTGACTCGTAACAATGTAAAACTTGTCAGATTAAAAATCTGCATCCAGTCGTTTGAATAATCCAACAACTAGAGATCTATTATGGTGGCTTAGAAAATTAAACCTCTATCCTCTTAGTGTCATCTGGTGAATAAGGAGATGGAATCAAGAAGACAGAAGTCACTTGTTGAAAAGAGAGAGAGAGATACCTGCCACGAACAAAATCAGTCGTAACAAACCCAATCAGCTGCCTGTGAAATTGCTTGGTGCCTGGACCTTCAGGGACCTGCATCTGCCACTTGTCGAAAGATTGCTGGGTAAAGTATGATCTCAATAGGGTTAAGGGAATCTGTAGTTGTTCTTGTTCATTGGGTCTGCGATTGAATTAAACATGAAAGATAAAAAATCAAAGTCCAGAAAAACTACAAATGAGAAGAATGAACACAAGACGCATAACACAGAACTTGCATGATACTTCCATGAGGAACTAATGCCTCAACAAGACAAGGGGACAAGGCCAAATTTTCTTCCCTGAGCCAGAATAATTAACTACATTCAATCTTTCAGTTCAAACAACTCATCAGTCTCCACCATGAACAACATAAATTTTGCATAGATTTTGCATTTGAATTAAATATGAAAGATGAAATCAGGAAAACGAGAAGCATAATTGTAATTGAATTAAACATGAAAATAAAAACAAAGTTGAGAAGAACTACAAATGAGAAGAAAGAACAAGAGAAGCATGAGGCCAGAACTTGGATGACTTCCACGACAAATTATACAGCAAACAGGATAAGAAGGCAGGGTAGATTTCTCTTCCTCGGGCCAGAGTAATTAACCACCCAACAGTGTTCAGTTCAAACTACTAATAATTGTCCACCATGAACGAGATAGACTTTGTAATTTAAATAAACATGAAAGATGAAATCAATGTCCAGAACACTATAAATGAGATGAAAGAATACAAGAAGCATAACTGTCACCTTGGGACCCTGCCAAACTTCCAGTTGTCCTAAAATTCCTCAAAATTTTAAGAATATTTACATCATACGGCGCCAAGAGCCAAATTAAAATTAGGATTACAAAGAAAATGATCAATGAAATAAGCAAGGAGAAGATCCATAAATCCATGAACCACCAACCTGGACCATAAGGAGTAGTCATCAGAAGTAGGCACACATACGCTGGCACCTTCTTCAAAAACTCCTCTTTTGTTGGCATAAAGAACAGTTCTCACAAAACAGCCTTTCTGAATAACTGGAGAAGTGTTGGCCCCACTAGTGGTCCAATTAGGACTCGTTCCATTGGCTAACTCAGCACATGAGTCATTCGGTGCAGTGTCTGGATACAGAATCATGTGGTCAACATGAATGTCATTCACGTGCCTGAGCAAAGAAGCAGAAGTCCTGGCCACGAACCCCTGAAAGGCTCGGTCATCGTGCAACCCAACATTCACACCTGTCAGCAAACAGGGAGACACTTCATTGCTCTGAGTGAGTAATCGCCCCTCTCTGGGCAATTTTATGCAATTCCATGGAGGTGGAATCGGTATCCTCATAAGTTTCCTTGATGGGGGCAAAGATTCAACTTTTTTATCAAATGCTACAGCTTCACAAGCCATGTGGTCTGCATATGCCTTGCAATCAGGAAAATCATAAGGAAAGGACGGCAGTTTTGCCTGCAGGTGAAATTTAAGGTATCAGATTTCAAACAACTAGTTATAATTGGCTTATGAAAAAAAAAACAGCCACTTCTTTTTACTGCTTCTATTTATTGATGCAATTTTGTTAAAGAACCACAGAATCTATCTACTAAGATAACATAATGGCACCAGGATTTCAAATTCCAATATTAAACTCTAGAAGAACCACTTCTGATGAATACTAGCACTGTTATGTCCAAAAGGAACAAAACAAAGAACTTTCAAACGCAGCTATTGTCTAAAACATACCTCACAAGCAATCCACCTTCTCTCCCGCAAGCCAATTGCATGCGCCCCATGAGAGACCATAGAAATCCAGAATGCCTTGATCCAATTTATAGGGAGAATTATGGACCACCTGCTGCGAGGAAAGAGCACAACATAATGATACAGGCCTTTAAATAAGTTCCAAATACAATAGCAGGATACAACCATATCTGCTTGTGTGAGAACACTGCATGTAGGACAGAATTTGAAATACAGACATATTTAAATCAAGTCCATACAAGTACATCAAGTCAGTGCATTATGAGAAACCAAAAGCCTCCAGCAACAGAGACCAAGTCAGATAACCCAATAAATTTATGTGCACACATCATATATTATGAAATTTATTGTTTGAACATATGACATAACAAAAACGATGGAGAAAGAACACAAACAAACAAATTACCACAAAAAGGAGACGTCCTTCTGGCTGTTTTTCAGAAGTAAAATAGGACAGAATCTGGAGAAATTGTTAGTACTCTTGGAATATATTTCTTGATTTTTCTTATCCATGAAAAACGAGGACAAACATCTTTGGTGCTTTTCAGCACAAAGAAGAGATTCTTCCATTGGAGAGCTCAAATTTTTAGTACTCAATTCCCACAACTCTTTAGAATCAGGGACAAGACAATTCGCCATTGCTTCCCAGCATGATCCATTGTTTTCTTCTGAACTACCATTTGGTGCAATGGGTTCAACCTTGGGTCCCATCCAAGGGCATGTAGTTTCTTTTACAGGTACCACACGGGGGTCTACAACACTTAAAGAGAGAATAGCATGAGAAGCAAGGTGCTCTGCATGTTCCAGATTGAAAGACTCTGAGAAAGTTGAGTTTGTGCCCTCTTCCCCAACATCTGGACTTACTAACTTAGAACATCCAGCATTGTTACGAGCCCTGTCAAAAGAGAAAATCATCATAAGAAGTGTCACACATGCATGAACATGAAATGGCAACTCCATTTCCAACTGAAAGGTAGAAATGGCATCTTACTCTGTCATTGGTTTCAGCAACTTCTGACAAATTTTTAAGGCAGTAGAGCCAAATAGTTCCAATCTGCCAAGCTCCCCTTCACGTGAAACACAGTTTACACCTACACCGTCGGCATGCATCTGAACAAGAATTAATCGGCCAAAAAATAATAATAAGCAATAAATCAGACCCAGCATTCCAGCAACAACTCTGTAATGATAAGAAATCAATCCGCCTATGAAAATATCATCTGCTAAACTACAACTTAACAGGAAGCATGATAAATCACATTCACCTAATCCATCCAAAGTGTTCCATTTAATGTATTCATAATTCAATCAAACGATAATATATAGTGAAATTCCTTTGGCCTTAAGCAAGAAATAGGACTGCTCGAAAGTCCAAAGCTAAAAAAAATGAATACCAGAGCGTGATAAGGTCATCTCAAATCTAGATATTGAAATGTTGACCATGCAACATCTTGTGGAAACAATACATAGACAAAAGAATAAAGCAGTCCCATATACAAGAAAATGAAGGACCATATGTAGTCAATCAGGTTGTACACCAGATTCTGAAATGCATTATACAAAACTACATGTCTCGGATATAGGTGCATCACATAAAAACACATTAGACAATTGTTGTAGACTTGTTATAGAACTATTGAAGGAGTTCGACATGGGAATAACTGGAGTGACATGGTCAAATAAGCCTACAACTGCATTTATGGAACCAGGTGGATATAAAAGATGTTTTCTTATTTATGTAATTGATCTGATTTTTTTTCAACATTGACGTTTTATTGGAGATGGGAAACCTTATTAATGAACAATTTATTACATAAAATCAAATTAAGGTTAAATGCATATATATTCAAGTTGCAAGCATCACCTCCCATCATCGACCATCTGCAACATGAATTTCATATTACAAATCTCTTATTGCACTGTTCCATTAATACTTTGAGGTGCATTTTGTTTCTTCAGTTATTATCACGCTAGCCCACTCTTTTTGCTTAATCATGGTTATTCAATCTGGACATGTTTATCTAGGAAATATTCCCCTGAGTCCCTGACTATAAACTTTTTTTTCACACTTCTGTAACAAAAAATAATGAAAAATAATGTTAATTCTGTCTAAAGGCAAAATTTTGGAATATAAGTACTTACACCAACTTGCAAACTAAAAAGTTAAAAAAGGGAACATAGACAGATCAATGACTTGCATACAACAAAGTGAAACAAACACTTAAATGTAAGAGTATCGTATATTCAAACAGAACCACTTTCCCACCTAAATTGCAAACTTTGGAGAGGCATCATAACAGAAATATAGCACTCTTCACTTCACAGTAGTAGAAAAAGAAGACTAAGCAAGCAATCTAGTTAAAGAGATTATATACACTGAAACCGGTGCACTGAAGTGCAAAAGAAGAAAACATGGTTCTACTATAGACCTGCCTTCGACAAGCAGCTCCTAACGCATCAAATCCTTCCTTGAATGATGCTGCGTGTAACCAGATCCACAACTGACGCTTCTTTTTCTCATACAGAAAGTCATGCACATCACTTGCACCATTCTCCGTGCCAGAGTGAGTAGAGGTCTGAACTAAAGGTCGCCACATATATGTCACAGGTGAAATCGCCTGAGAATCAACTCCAGCATGATAAAGCTGTCAAAAATAAATACATTATTAGTAGGTACATTGAAAAACAATTAACATCTCTCAGACGTTAAAGAGGATTAATGTCAGAATTGTACCATAGACTGGCCATAACTAGCGCCATTCAAAACTGGCTTAAAATATTCCTCAGGTACACTTGAAGGTGGTGGCACTAAAACCTCATCCAAGATCGTCAATATGGATTTCTACGAGTACGTGAAACAGAAAGAATTAAGAATGCAGCAATTGAGTACACATACAAGCCACTCGCCATAGGTCCACCTAGGAAGAAAAAGTAAATGCTTCATTTGAAAAGTCGTTCCCTCCTAAACAAAGAGGAGAAACGTACCTCAGCACCCTCCAATTGCACAGTGCTAAAGTAACTTGCGTCATGTATAAAGCATTCACTCTTAAGCTGCTTCAGAATCGATCTCGATCCCCTCCCTCTGCGACACAAAATGGACCCAATAGAGTTTAGAGTTTCAAGAAAGAAGAAAAAAAAGAAAACAACTGAATCCAACATAGTTCGACAAATCATAGACGAAGAAACAAGCATGTTTCACAACACAACACAAAGAATATAGAACAGAACACTCGAGCTTGCTCATGGACAAACCGATCGCAGTCTGTCATTGTCTTAGAAAAACCAAGAAATTTAAAACCAATAAAAAGAATCGTTAACAACGGGCATATGCAGAAGCACTCTGTAAGACCAATAAAAGTTTCCAAATGAACAGTCAGATCAGAGAAGCTAAATCTAACGCCCAATTCTAGGAACTGAAAGGCCCATGCATGGACAAAGCACATTGCCTCGCAAGTCCATAAACGACGACCTCAGAACAACAGCTAGAGGGGCCCGCTTAAACTGTAAACAACAACCTCACCTCCTCAGCACCACCACATCCATTTTCAAATAAATTTCGCTCGACGAACACATTAACAAAACTATGAAACCAGGGTTGAGAACCAAAGTTTGCAATAAGAAACAGCACTAGAAATAATACGCAGCGTCCAAAAGATCACCAAAAATAACGAATCCACTTCCACAGGAAAAGGACGACCTCAAAAATCGGATTACCTGCCGGATAAACCCAGAGGAAGATAAAACCCCCATCTCTTCACCATCTCGAACCGTTTGGCGTGCCAAACATGCGTTCTCAGCCTTTTCGTTCCATCACCGGAAAGGCTAAACCCCGAACTAGGGTTTCCCTTGAACTCCATTCTCCTCCTAACCCTCCTGTTCTGACATTTCCTCTCTTTCGCCACTTCAGGGTCCGTTTTGCTCCCATCTTCGCCGGAGACTTGCCCTACTGGACGCTTTCTCTTCTTGCTCTTTGTACGGCAGTTGGGATTCCGGCGATTCAGAAAACTGGAAGTTCTCCTCCGCGTGCGGCGGGGAACCCTGAAGTCGGAGCCCACACGCTCGGCGACGATGGCGTGGAGGGACTGAAGCTCTGCAGATCGAGCGTCGGCGAAGCGTTGGACGTTTAAAACCCGCGGTGGAGGCCGCTGTTCTCCCGCCATGTTGCCCAAACGCAATACGAGCAATGAAGTGGACAGTCCTCCAAAACCTCTGACATTTTATGTCGTCGTGTTAATGGGTCGGATTATTTGAAACCCGCTTAATCAGACCTGGTAAAGTAAATCGGCCCGAAATGAATGTCGATCCCGTGCGCCGTTTCTCTTACCTTTACAAAGGGGAGTAGAAATCCCCTCTAGCCATCTGTCACGCGTATGTGAAACATCCGGATGGACGGAGATCTACCCCAATAAAATCGGCACCTTTTCGAATAATTTTACAAGGCTGAGGAACAAAATGTTCTTGAAACACATGTTTATAAAGCACACATCTCAAAACTAGTATGGTTTTGTTCTAAAAAGCTTGGTGCAATTATATTTGGCATTCGGCACTCTCAATCACACTAAAGAAGCTTTTGATCTTTAGTTTAATTCTTATAAGTGCTATTCTCCTAAAACTCATAAAGCCCATAACAATTTAATTCTTGTAGTCTCCTAAACCTTATAGGCTGAAGCGTGACAATAAATTGAAAGAGGAACAATGGCAGCCGTTTTTCAGACTACCTGGCGGTTGGAACATAAACCTTTTGTGATTGCCCACCTTAAGCAACTGCAGGGAAGCGATTTCTGTGCCGATATATGGATGAGAAATGAGAAAGCAGAAGAAAAAAAGGGCGGTCTGTTGACATAATTTTCAGGCATTTGCCGGTGATATCATTCGACCCGGACAGCTTTTGGCCGAATGGCGACCGGAGGCGATGTCCGTCCCTCCAGCGATGGTAGCGGTAGGGAAATGGCAGAGGGGGAAGGAAGCTGCAAATTCCTCCCGAGTCCCATCCCCTTTCATATTAAATTGGGTCGGGAGAAGTCAAAAGGTTGCTAGCTGCAACAGGTTTTACGTTCATAAAACATGAAACGACCTTAAACTAAGTTTGGCAAGAAAAGAGATAATTCTCAACAGTCTTACTTCATGAAAATATGATGAACAAATTACAAAATCGAACACTACAACCGAAAAATGAGTATTAGAATACCTTTGTTTTATTGAATTAGATGGGTTGGGGGGGGAGGGAGAGAGAGAGAGAGAGAGATTTTACTTTTGAGACACCTGAAATAGAATTTGGAGAAGAAACGCTTCCATTGGAACGAAGACAGGAGAGAGTTGAAGGGAAAAAAGGCAAATTTGAGGAAACTAGAATTACTGCTGTTTTATTTTGGAAAACTTCAATACAAAGCAGAATTACTCATTCGCCCCATGAAGTAGGGCCATGTGTAAATCAGAGTGCCATCCGGCTTTCTTATATAGAGATTTAAAAAAAACATACGATTCTTGATCTAAAGTTTACTAATTTTGTTAACGAATCAACAGAAAATATCCAATCTTGGACTCATAAGAAAGCAATAAAATACTATATGTCGTGAGGCAAGACCAACTTTAGCATGTACAATGTAATTCAGCAACTGAAGTACTCTTTCTTACAGACGCACTTAGGAGCAGGGAACATTTACCCTAGGAGCTGCATCTCGAGATGGGTCGCTACTAGAAGGCCTCACCGCAGATTGTTGGCTTCAAAGTGATTTTCATATGAGAAAAGATCCCTAAGGTTTAATCAACTTTCAGTAAAAATGACAAATAAAAAAACTGTAACTTTCCTTCAAAAATTATGTAGAATTCTAATACGTTACAGATAAACGGCGACGGCCAGACAGGATAGTTCAATGTTAAGAAATCAATTACGGCAGGTATTCACCTTCTTGCTGCAAACGCAGACTTCATGGTAGATCGCAATAAAAGCTCGTGGCTGGAGCCGCCAAGACTTTATTTAGCTCTTTAAGGCCTTATATAACATGAAAATAAAATGAACTAACTGCCACACCACCTTCGTTTCCGCATTGGTCTTTGCTTCGTTTCTCTAGTTTCAGATTCTTGGTTTTCAGTGACGACATCAAGCACATGATGCAGGTTCCCGTTAGACTCTTTTTTGAGAGAAACTGATTCCTTAAATCGTTCTCTGCGCTTTTCCATCTTGGCCAGCATCTCAAGGATCCTTTTGTTGTCCTCTTCGGGAGCCGATTGATTATCAGTCCCTTTTTCATGATGCAGTTTCCTGAGGACTTTGTCTCCAGAATCATTTTCATCAACATGTGCAGATGTATCCTCTTTCCTTACCTCTTGAATCTTCTCCACTGCCTTCACTTCTTTCTTGCTGTACTCTAGTGTTGGATCCTCTTTTGAAACAGAAACTTCAGCTCCACGGTGATGCTTGACTAGATGCTTGTCCAGACACATGCTCTTATGACGGCAATAAGAATTATTTGTATCGTACAATAGCCTTTTTCCAATTTCTGAATTGACACTGCAAAATGCCTTGGCTTCTGCTCTAGAATTCGAAAAAGAAACCTCATTGTCCGCATAAAGTTCATCAAATTTCCTGAAAGCCCTTCTTTGCTTATCAGCTGAATCTCGCCTCAGATTTCCCATTCTAGAATACCTTCTGAAAAACTGCAACATAAGGTGAACTGATTTAGCAAACCGTTAGAACAAACAAGAACGGCCCAAGTAGCATCTTGTCATAGAGGAAGAAGAAGGTCACTCCACGTGCTCCACAGGCAAAAATACCTGAGAGCTGATATGAGTGGCAACCAGTTTCAAACTGCATATATAACTCTCAAAAGAAACCATCCAGCTGTAAGGGATGACGTAGCTATCCAGTTGTGTGGCTGCCAGCCACTCAGGACATCCCACACAAAGAAAAAATTACTAGTTTGTCCAAGACCACAGGACTAGAGGGGTAAAAGGTAGCTTCCTACAACATTAAACAATAGGGAGAGACCAAAATATGTCATCCAGATAGCAAGTTGATGCCAGGAAAACAGGCACACACCCCACCGGTAAAACCAAAAGCAGACAGTCCCTTCGTTCTTCAAAAACTATGCCATATGTTATCAATACAGCCGGAATACATAGTATTTAAACAATGGAAATAGACATAAGATGGATTTGTAAATGAGAGATAAATAAGTTTCATCGTCCTTGCAAGTTGATTGTAAAGTGATGAACAATGGAAATAGACATAAGATGGATTTGTAAATGAGAGATAAATAAGTTTCATTGTCCTTGCAAGTTGATTGTAAAGTGATGGGTGAAATATCTCTTGCAAGGTCTTAAAGTTAGCACTACAAAAAGCATCTATCATGCACAAACATGCATTAAGATCACCTTGTCAGCTTCATGACTTTCCCACTTGTTCCATTTTGATTTTGCTAGACTTTTTACAATTAATATTTCAAAATGTACCACCGTACCACCGGTGTTGCTAAAGTAGGCTTCACATCATCCTATCTTGATGATAAAGGAAACTGAGTCTAGCAATAGGACAGTTTCATGACCAAGGCGGCAAAAGGAGTGCAAGGTAAACTTTTTATCCAACTAAAAAGAGTTGCATGAAAGTTGAAAAATAAAGCATTTGTTTTATTGGAAATAAATACCGTCCGTGAAATATATGGAAGCATCAACGACAGAAACACATATTTTCAGATACTCTTAATCTATTTAGTGCAAAAAAAACTCCCATAACATCACTAGTAGAGATCAACTATATTCCGTACCATTTAAACTCACACAATTTTCATTTCACACCCAAGTCTCATGGACCCTTCTAAAAGGCAGAAGTACCCTTGTTGAGAAGACTTGATATGGGTGCAGGCACAGGACACGGCTGTTCTAATTTTTTTCTTTTTTGGTATATTTAGTATCATTTTGTATTTGGTATATTTTAGTTTTTTTGGTTGAGCATTATATATTTTTATGAATGCAAACAATCAATTTATGGGTATATTGCTGCAGAACCCAGAATTTGGCAACATTAGAACCAGTTAATGCACACATAGATACACACGTCTAAGTTTCTAATTGGACTTTCTATGCACTCATTTCTCGTGACTGTAGTAGCTCTGAATCCCCTGGAGTATGCTGTCATTCTTTCACTTGCATTTGTGGTTGGTCAATCCCATGAAGCCAATTTATTCCATTTTTTCTTTCTAAGCTACAGAAGGTACATGATCTGTAGAGCTTATTCGTAGTCAACTTGGCATGATATAGTCCACATAATCTTCATAATTACCCTTCCAAGAACCAGAACAATAACCAACTGTTGGAAGTAACAACATACTGCCACCGGTGAGTGAATTTTCAGTTGATGGACCAAATTTTCAGATCAGTGCATCAAAGCATTAACTCCCCGGATATCCTCCACCAACCATAGAACCCATATTTAGAAGTGTCCTTGTACTTAAACACAAGGCAAAGTGGCAGAGCAAGAATCATGATAAGTAACAGCTATCTACATAAAAATAACAAAATAACAGTAATAGCAACAGTTATAATAAAAAAAATGAAACTAAAAGAAGCATAGAAAACAAGAATGATTTGGACATGATGACTTTTAACAGAACTGTGTTCACCAATGGAAGAAACTCTCATAGTATCAAGGAGGAGAGCATTTCATACAATGGGCGACCTTACAAAGTCCAAACACTCAATTAAGCTTCTCTAAGGTAATTCTTGAGAGTGTATTGTGTGCAAGCGTAACAATAAATCAATCAACATAGAGGGAAATAATCAAAGGACAAGACAACGAATCTGAAGGACTTGACAGTGACATGAGTATTCAGTATTAAGTATTAACCAATATCCAAAGATTCCAAACACAGATAATACTGGTAATACAGTCTTCCCAAAGAATAACAAACTTTTTGAAGGATATAGCAGGCATTTTATGGAGCAACAAGCATGGGAAAAGAGGGAATAAACTTTTTTTTTTCCTTATAAAACCATTTAAAAATGGACAAACGGTAAGCAGAATAAAGTAATTTTTTCCTTGTAAAATCATTTAAAAATGAATCAAGGGTAACATTGCGAAAATTACAACAAAATTAACAACATGGGCCTGTCACTTATTATGGAACTATTAGCGGTCTTCCCTATGTTCCATTTTGTAGGCCATTCTTCAAGAAAAGTGGGCATCCACCACTCCAATTTGATTACCTATTAAAGGGAGGGCATTACAATTCCTTAAAATGCATTTTGCAATTTTTCACTTTTCCAAAGCAAAGTTTCTTTTGAGTAACATTTGTCTGAACAGTATGTAAGCCCAAAGATATTCCTAATTTGATATTGGAAGCCTATTACCCTAGGTTGTGCTTGAGAAAACTTCTGTTCAAGTGTATCCTACTATCCTTATTTAACAATTATGGTTGCCACTTGTGTAGTTTACTACAGTCTACAAGAGTTCTTGACTTCTTGCTAACAATCCAATTAGTGTATCATGGCCAACTAGTGACTTGCTTAATTCTAGTTTCTAGAGGATACCGCACAGCCTAGATTGAGCAGACAAAGCAAGTTAAACCATGCACTTTTCTAGATAGTCCTCAGACATGCTCCAGATGGATTGTCTATAAACACATCTAAATGTGAACATTTTCTTCAAAACCACCAATCCGGAATTTACTTTTCTATTTGTGAAGGCTGTGTCCTGTCTTATTAATCAGCAAAGCTCAATGGCCAGTTGATTCTACTTTCTCAAGAATACATACTGTTAGCTAAACCCTACGCACAAACTTTAGCTTCATAACAGCAGTTGGGATGGGGTGGACATCTAGCATTTACTGCTCATGACATTATGATGTATAACATCCTCAACTAATCAGTAATCAGTGGTTCACATGTCAGCAACTCACCGCAGCACAGTGTTTATCATGCAATTACACACAATTAACTCTAAGTTAAATATTTTCCAGTTTCTCATGAAGCACAAATCATCCTAATAGTTCCAAATGTTCTCTAGCTTTCCAGCTTTATGAATTTTGTCAGACTAAAAGTCTCATAGTAACAAAAATGTGATTTCCATCCAATCCCCTCCCAACAAAGCGCTAACTAGCAGATAAGTGAACAAAAGTTTTATGTGGCTCATCAGTTTAGCACAATGAACTGTGAAACCAACAAAGAGGAATAGCATCTCTGTTTCTTGACATTCTTGCTCTAGAATATGTGATTACCATGAGAAACTTAAGAGCGTTGCTCATTAAAAATGTTACAGGAATACTTATCTGGATAGTCCCCAATTAGAATTAGACATGATTGTCAACATAGATAACCAGTAAATAACCAATGCATTGGGATGGCATTACAGTGATTAATGGAAGCACACATTGAAGATTGGATGAATAACTTCACAAATTTATTATCAAATGAAATTGGACTTGTCAAACATAGAGAAACAGCCATTTTTTCTCAATAGAAACAGCAGTATTTGCCACTTACAACAGCCAGAGCATGCAAGCAAAATAGATGATACACCAAGCACCCTTTTATACAGTAAGAAACATGCACAAAGTTTCACATTCAGGTACCTATAGACTATAACGTCATACAAGGTCTAGGCAGATCAGGCAATTGCAAGAGCTCAGTAAGCAACACAAGAAGAATGTTTCATTAATATCAGACCATATCACTTTTTACATTGCACATGTTCCCTCCACCAAACGAAGAACCCTCTTTTGTGCATGGTACAGATGGATAAGACATATTCTCAGCACTAAAACAAAGAATCAAAATGGAAAAAATTTCTAAACTAAGTACACATCTTGGAAATGCTCCAAGCAAGCTAAAAGAACAAAAGTTCACTTTTAGTATTTTTCTCATACAATTGTGTCTTTTCTAGCTATAATACATAAAGACCCCAATTTTTTACCTTTTCTTCCCAAACATTCCTCTGAGATTTCACTGATTCTCTGCAACTTAAAGGAGTGGTACCATAATTCTTACCCTCACCACCCACATCAGAAAATGAATGAATTTGTAGATCGACATCAGATTCCCACAACCTGCCTTTATCACTCAACGGTCCGCCAAATCCCAATACATTTCCCCTGTCCAAGCCATGTCGTTTCACATCCTTATGCTCAAATATAGCATCTTCATGGGAATAATATGAGCATAGATCACGTCCATTATCTTGATGCCAATATCCAGACGATGCCTCATCATTGGTGTTATATATATCTTCTGATAACCAACCATTCCTTCCATTCTCACTAAAAAATGAACCACAGGAAAATCCAGAATCCTCTCTATTGTCATCCCAATCATTAGCAGCAGCAAGGTTGTCCAGCTTAGACGAATGATAATGTTCTTTCATTCTATGAATAAGCAAACCCTCATATTGGTGTTTCTTGTAGCGCAAATCTCTAGAATCAGCTTGCGAATAACAATCTCTAATCTTTTCTTTTTGCTCACGAATATGCTGTGTATCCTCAGCACTCGTATGTTCACTAATTATCTTGCTTCTAACTGTACTAGATTGTTTTGGATCAGATAAGAATAAATCCCTCTTACCAGGATGCATCCAAGTTACTTCATCTATTTCCCAGTCCCTCAGCAATTTGTGCATGTCAGATCTCATATCATGCCCATATCTCTCTTTAACACCTTTAATTTCTATTCCTCGATCAGAGTAAGGCATACAACCTTTGGACCATTCTCTCATCACTTCCTGTTTATGACTCTTCCTTGAGATCATATTATGGAGGTCTGTACTCGTTCTAGTCTCACCTTCATATTTCAGATATTTATATCTTTGCCTTTTATTATCACGGGATAAATGTTCCAAATCAGATCCACCACATTCCTCATCAGGAAAGAGTCCCCTTCCACGAGAAATTTGAGTTCCTCTTTCCACCAACCAAGCCTCTTGATGCTTTTTTCTACTCCCTCCCACAACATTTTCTCCAGAAATATAGCCTCTGATGGCTACATTTCTTTCTGCACCTACATCCAGACTCCTCCTCAGATCATTTTTGTTATAAATGTCTTCTGAATAAGCATTATCTCTCCTACGTCTTTCTAAAAGTTTTCTTCTGTGCTTAGTAGATTCTTCTGTTTCTTCATAATAAACCAAGCTTCTCTTCTCATGGGGGATATGAAGGTTAACTTTTCCTTCCATGGTTTCAGAATGAATTGCCACGTCATGCTTAGACTTATCACGGCTAAAAGAAACTCCATCTCCCATAGGCTTCTTTGACCTTGCCATGCTCCGACGCATTGATCTGCCATCACATTTCATTTTATCTTCCTGATGAAATTTCAAACGTCCTCTGCTTCTGACTGATTCTACCTTAGACCTTCTATTTTTGAACTCAATGCAGTGGTGATCTTGAGAAGAGTTTGGCCTTTCATCCAGCTGATGAGGTGGGCTTATATAATGTTGTTCCCCTGAACTACTTATTTTTTCTGCATCAATGAAAGAACCACTTTCAGATCTAGAATGCCTTTCGACATGGCCATGTCTAGAACCATCACTTGTCTGATCCGAGAATGCTGATTCATTCTGTGATGGACTATGCTCTGATTTGGAAGATATATCACCTTTTCTTTCATCATTTTCCATAGTACCTTTTGGTGCATCCCTCTTTCTATTGTTGCCAGATGGATGAGACTTGCTTTGCTCATCCGAATGGTCATCACTGTGTGCAGAATCATGCCCCGAGTACCTAAAAGGCATGACAGAAAAGAAGTGTCAGCCATAAGAACTCATGACAGAACGAAGATCAATTAATTCAAAATTACAAAGAGAACATAGAATGATAATTTAATTTGTGTTATCAGTTTAGGTTCGCGTTTGTACTTTGTAAGCAGGCTACGATGACAAGTGGATTCCTTTGAGGAGAATTTTTCTAAATGATCACACCCAGAACATGTAATGTGTGAATAGCCTTTGCAAGTCAATTGCTAAGAGAAAATAACAAAAGGATTCACCAATTCGTTTATATATTCTAGTAGACTAGTATAAAGAAAAAGTTAAAGGACCTGGCCAAGATCTGCTGGATGCCATAATCTGTGTGACATAGCAGTTGGACAGATGCCATTACAAAATATGTACTCTAGAGTCTAGACTACAACAAGATCAATAAACAATGATACTTGCATGTGATATGCCCAATAGACAGCTGTAATGTATTACCTCAACAGGCCAGTGCACAAAAAGAGATTGTGGGATAGGCCAATCATTCTTCACTGGCTTATGCTTCTCACAAGTTAAGATATCAAGAGGGCAATTATAGAGGCTATCTTCCAAAACGATAGCAGAAAATTAGCATTTTGAAATGGTTCATGGGTCAACTGAGGCCCCACTTGCAGCAGAGACATAAAATTATCACATATTCTCCAATCTAACAGCTTCTTGGTTCAGCAGGCAAGAAAGAAAATGATCCACATCAAGATTGTAGTTGCCAAGAAAGAAAAAATCAACAAATTTGTACCGCAATGGTGATGAGTGATAAGAAAATTGTGAAATTTGAACAATCTAGCACTAACCTTTCTAGAAGGGATATTCCACTCTTCTTGCTAGAAAAAGTGCTGCACTGTGATCTCCCACAAGCTGGGACTGAAGGTATAGACCGGTGCCTAGTATCCTTGTGAAACTCAGGAATAGAGCTTGCAGGATTCAACTCACCATCGTTATGGCTGTCAAGTAGCTCGCTTTCCATTACATAGGCCTCCTTTCCAGGACTTTTGTTCTGGACAGAGCCATTACTATATCTAACATTTTCTTTGTGTGTATCTTCAGAAGCTCTAACTTCTTCCTGCAACATAACCTGACACAAACATCTAACAAGAAATAAGTGGAGGGTTCTCAGATAATGTACTAACAGTTACCTGCCAATCCGTACCTGTATCACAACATCTGAATCCCGAACACGTGGCCGTCTCACATCTACAGAAGGGAGTCGTTCACCAGCACCATCCTCAACTTGAATAGTTCGGCCTTTTCGCTGAATTATGAAGGCAAGTATTTATGACAAATCATTGTCTGCTATTAAAGGGAAAAAGGGAAAACTAAATGTGATTCAATAAGCCAAAGATTACAATTTCAGTCCATCTTGCATTTCTCTCTGTAGCAACAATGGCTGAACAGATCCTTTCTTCTTTATTAAGTGTGTTAAATTCACCTCGGAAAGCTTCAGAGCCTCCTGATCCAGGGACCTGCTTAAACACTAGTGTTTTACATGAGCGCCTTTAAAATTTCATGATGTGATGAAAGGGGAAAAAAATTGAAATATAATACGTTGGCATCAAGAAAATCATTTCAGCAGGCCTTACAGATTCATAGACAGGGATTCTCATTCTCATGGTTGCCTGCTCTCGATACTGTGCCTGTAAGATTGGAGACCAAACACTAATACATGTAAAGATTTTGAAATACAATTATGACAACCAACTTCACCATAACAACTGCAATTACCAGTGACATGCAATAATTTTTCCAACTTTCCTCATCCATGCCAAAGTTGAAGAAATCAGTTATATCCACTCCTGGACACCTCCAAGGCTTCATGTCTAACAAATCAATGCCAACATCAAAAATAGTCCTGGAAGAAAAATCAGCCACACTATTCAATGACTCATAATAACGAACCAGGGAAGCCTTCTGCTGTTGAGCAAGTCGTAAACACAAGAACTGCTATTAAGAGACGTCCAGAACGGGGGTAAGTTATGGAGCTTAATTTTATGGACCAACAATAAATAACAAAGATTTTTTGAGGATGCCATTTTAAAAAACGACAGAAAGGCAACAAACAAAAAGTAAAAGAAGAAGGAAAAAAGACTAGCATAAACGCCGCCTAAGATGTAAACAGCTCATCAAATACAAAGTAGATAACTTACTTATTCCTAGGAAGGAAAAACTCGCGTCCACTTGGATCAAACGACAAGGTGCCTGCATTTTCTAATGACCATTGAATCATGTGAGCAATGTAGTCTGCTAAGTGCTAAGTGCTAATTCATCTATAACAAAAATGCCCACCAGAAACCAAAGGCACCACGCTCCCACTATTACAGGACGCTATTTTCGTATCTCCATGTCCAACTTGAACCTGTGGTGCTCTATGCCTGTTGACGATTCCAGTAGCGCGTTGCCTAACATACTGCCCAATGCAAATACAAACGGAAAATCACTAACAAATGACAATAAAAGGAAAAAAGTAAAGAAAAAGATAAAGGACCTATTACGGGGAAGCTCATAAAAAGGCTACTGCAAGCAACTGCTTACTTCCTTTTTAGTTCACTTATAAGGCTATGTAACGGGCTTTCTCATAATTGAAACGATACCTTGTATTGCGAATACTGTGAATTCTGATACTGCCTTGAGCTCCCGCAGCTTCCTCCATTCTTAGTCGATCTATGTCTTTCGGTTCCACCGTCATTGACTCCCTGTGGCGATTGAGCCTCCTCAGCCCACTTCTGATCTTTATCTGGCGTTTCCTCGCCCATTACAATAACCAAATCGTCATCCTCATCATCATCATCGCTCGCCATGCCACTTGGACGACTCGACCTAAACATCGACGTTAGTTGCGAGTGGCATCCATCATCCTCATTCAACACAATGTGCAAGTCATCCTCACTATCACTATACTGACTCGAGCTCGAAGCCTCCGCCTTCTCACTCTTCCGATTAAGCGCATTGCCTACATCACAATCGGTAAGTCCGCCAACTTCACGCTCCGCAGCTGCGGTTTGCTCAGCTGCGATATTACCGCCACAACGTGCGTTCCCTTCCTCATACTCCCCACTTTCCCCACTTCGGTTCCGATCGCCTTCAGCATGCAAAGGTTTCATCACTTCCTCAACTGTCCTAGAGCCACCAAAGCCATCAACTCCTCGGATTCTACCATACAAAATGGACTCCTCGTTGAGCTCTCTCTCATCTCCGTTACAGTGAGAAGAAACACCGGGGACGAAATCGTCCTCGACGGCCTTCTGGCAGACATTCGACACCGTACTGGCCGGGTTCACCTCGATTCCAACATCAGCATACAGGTCCCCGAAATCATCCATCTCCTCCATTGCCGAAAGCAAGAATCGGATTGAAGCTTAGTGCCGATTTTCACCATGAAGACCAAGAACCGGCCTTCGCATAGCGGCAAATGCCGGATGAAGGCCGTCTAGGGTTTTAGCTTCCAAACCCAGACTCCCATTATCTAGCGCGCAAGAGATGAGGCCGCCTTGGAAGGACAGACAAATCCGACTTGAAGTCCGGACGGCACTTCTCATGTTTTTCGGATATTTCGTGTTTTTTATATTTGAATCCTATTTGATAATATATTTGTAATTGGGGCCTAATTTTATACCTCGTTTACAAACCAGTGCCTCGTACAGTCTCGTATTGTATTCTTCAAAGCAATCTCCATAGCAAGTGCCTGTAAATTATTGCTTAGCCATTTAAAAACAGGGCCGAATGCAAGGAAGTTGGCAGGGGCAAATGTAGATTGTTTAAAATGCTACATATAAATTTTAAAATTTTATTTTAACTTATTTTAAATAATTTTCAGAAAAATATACTTCAGTTCCTGTTAAAACTTTGAAACTGTTGATCTTTGCAACCAAAAAATATTGGTTTTGCACCTGTTTAAAAACATGATTAGATTAATTAAAAACTCTGACTCGAGTGTGCGATGGTAATTTGAAGGTGATAACATTTTTACTCAAACGAAAAAGACGTCCGTGCAGGAGCGAATATGAATAGGAAATATGCCGTTATTGTCGGAACCTTACGGGGAAACAAATCGGTTTTTAGATCCAATAAGGAGACAGGAAGGTTCAGCAAATTGAGTGAATCCGATGAGAATCGTGTTTAAATCGGAAAAAACAAAAAGAATAACGTTATACGAAAGGAAAATGATAGAGAATTAAAAAATCGGAAAGGATACATAACAATGCATACAAAATCAGAAATTAAATTAAATTAATTCACTACCAAACACAAGAACAATGTTCGTTTTCTGGAGCTTCAAAATGAAAATGGCATTGCATCAAGATCTTGCTCATTCTTCTGTTTCAAGTTGCCTTACATAGCAAATCCAATCAACAAGGTTGCTGATTCACACGGAGAATCACGGACTGCTCAAACGTCAAAGGTGAAAAGATACATACATTCCTGTTGAACATTGCCCACTCACGTGTGAACATGGCAACAAACTTACCGGTGGTTTCTTTAAGTAGAGCAAAGATCCTCCACAAAAGACACGTGATATTTTGGGAAAATTTTGCTATGGAACGTGTCATACTTTTTAGTACAACTCTCATGTTAGATTCATTGTCTTGTGATATTTTTCAGTTGAGTATAAGAAAAACCCTTACACCTTGTTTGGAGGCAGGGGCGGCACTTGCAGATTTTTAAAATTTATAATATTTAAGCTTTATAAATTTTTGTTTACCATATATAAAAATTATAAAAAATTATATTTCAATCTCTATTAAAATTTTGAAAGTATAATTTGACTCTTGCAATGAAAAACTACTCGCTCCACCCCGACCTGAAGCTGCAGCCTCGTTATTTTTAAATCAACTGTGAAAAAACAAAAGGGAGACATTTTAAATTAATGAATGCTCACCTAATTTTGCCTGCTCATCGTTTTGCACAATATAGAGTTCTTTGTAAATGAAGTCGTTTAGGTTCCCAATCTTCCTTTATCGATCTTCTTCACATTACTTTTTTTCATGTGCTTCCCTCCAGCTAAACAAGGCATTAGGGTGTGTTTGATTGCTCTTGATATAAATCCTCAGGATTTGAAAGCCGTGGTTTTAGGATCAAGCCCTCTCCCTTCTGATCACAAATCCGACATTTTCTTAGAGCAATAAGAACTTAAATTAATGAAAGATAAATTTTACTATGGATCTTTTACTGCATCAACAAAAAAAGCCACATCAAATCCCCAGATTTCAAATTTATGAGTAATAAAAAACACCTCCCAAATATTTGTATACTTCAGATATGATATCTAAGATGATTGACATCACATGGCATCTTAGATCAGGAAATTTGAAGTCAGACCCTCCTCGTCCCACCTCAAGTCGAATGTTACAGCCACGTACTAAAAATTTCAAATTCTCCTTTTAACAGTGGTAAAATCCGGTGATTGTTGACTCATTAGTACCTCATTAAATGGATTCTATTTAACATTGCCTAAGAGCAGCAGAAAGACCTACTAAGTGCACCTCACTACCCGTCAGCTGTACTCTGCTTGCTCTAACCCTAAGTTCATACCCATGAGAATCAAACCCCTTGTATAACATGCCTGTATTTTTCAAGAAACTTTCCGTAACGAGCAAAAGAAAGCGGCGTACCAACCCTGTCCACCGAAAACTTGTCCCCCTTTCTTGCTGTTCAGCACTCAGAATTCTAAGATATTCTAGCTTTTGGTGGTCACCGAGCCTCGCAAGGGCCGTTAGGAGACGAGAATAGTGAGATCCATAGCCTAGGGCCGGGGCCTCCAGCACGCCGGTACCCATGTAGCTAGGCCTGGGCATCGGGCCGGGCTGGACCTAGGCCCGACTTCTGCCCCCATCCAGGAATAAGCGGACCGCGAGGTCCGACCGACCGGCGGAAACAAGGCGCTCAGCGGCAATGGCGAACATGCGGATGGAGGGTGAACTGTGGCCGACAACGACACGGCGGAGGGCGTCGAGGCGGTGGGCGCGGCTAAGGGAGTCGACGAGAAGGTTTATAGCGGCAGGGCCGAGGCAAGAGGGGCGGTGTTGAGAGAGCCATCGATGAAGGCGGAGGAAGCTCCTGGCGTACCGGAAGAGGTGGAGCAAGCGCAACGCGAGGAGGGGAGACCAGGCGACGCCGAAACGACGTAGGGCAACATTTAGGGCGTTGCCGCAGTAACGGACAAGCTTCGCCCACCACAACGGCAGGATCCACCATTCCCACGGGGACAGGGCAGTCCCCTCCCTCTTCGCTCCCCCTCTCCCTCTCTGCTGTCCCGCTCCCCCTCTGCTCTCCCGTAACGTCTCCCTCTTCACTCCCCCTCTCTCTCTCCACTCCCCCTCTCCCTTCCCGTCCCCCTCTCCCCCTCCTCCTTCGCCGTTGCTGCAGCCGGAGGGCGACAGCGGGAGGGCAGGCCTAGCCGGGCCGAGACCCAGGCTATCGGGCCAGCCCTTACTGGACCAGGCCGAGCCGGCCCGATGCCCACCCCTACATGCAGCCCTAAGAAAACGTAAGGGGCATAACGTGTCGACCAACCCGACAAATTTTACGAGTCAACCCAGCAAATTTAAAGCTTGGCCTATCAGTTTCAGGGGTTGGCCAAAGTCTCACTTCTACAATCTGCTCATGAGACTAATTAAGCCGGGCAACCCGCTGCTCAACACAGGGAGACATATAGAACAGGAAAAAAGAAACATGCTCGAACTATAAAAATAAGTCATAAACATATATAATATAATATATAAAAGCACGCAAAAAATTTTGGAACTAACTTTTTTTCATCGTACAAAATTTCCAACATCTGGCGTTGAACCGTCCAAAGAATTGACAATCAGCCTCTTAACTTACCGGCTGTTTCTTAACTGAAAATCAGGACTCTTCACGGGCTTATATTATACCTGATCAAGCTTCTCTCAACTACACCTCCAACACTAAAGCCAGTGGCTGAAACTGACATCTTCCACTCTTCAAACTCTACATTAACGAAAGAAACAGGCCGCCTCAAATTTATCTCTACAAGACTACAACGCAACCACTAGCGGCTGCCGCTAAAGCCAAAGAACCTAAAACCTACAGTTCGCTACCCAAATTCTGAAACAGTTTTGAAGAAAATAATTGGGATCTTCAGATCCACACAATTCAATCAGTGTTACTCAAATGAACATGGATCATGTCAACGCCCACCTCTTCCTGATGCTTCAAAGCCATTAGTATGCTCGCTTCCTAGTTACAGGTTTCTTTGTTTCCTTCTTTGCCACAAATGTCACAGATGCAGAAGAGGCACTATTGACTGCCCAATTTAAAATGTCTCTCAACCTTCAACAAGTAATGAAAGAGCCAATTAGTTAATGGATCCAGTTGTACAAAACAGGAAACAAGGTGTTCAGAACACTTGCCACCTTGGCATGCTGATGAAGAGAGCAATAATGCAAACTCCAATAATAAGTGGGAAAACAGGCGCCGGGGTTGGTTCCTGTACAACATAACTATGGCGTCAATATTCAGTACCAGTGGAGTAAGAAGTCAACTAAATCTAGCTCACCAGTTTGTGATGCAACTCCAACACTTTATACTTGAGCGGACCAACATGAATCTGGGGTTGCATTGTCAGGTCAACCTCTAAGATCTCTGATTCAAACTTGCGAGTATTTGATGAATGACCGAAAATAAGTTGCACAAAATGCTTGCTTTTAGGCAAGCCCCTCACTTGAAAATAGTGAGAGAGAGGCAAAGGCAGTGCCACAACTGCCTTGGACGGATTGTTTTCAGATCTAATTTGCACAGTGATATGAGGCTGCAAGTCGACAAGATCTATTCCCTCAACATGACCACTCAAGATGGTTGTTTCAGGCTCTTCAAAGACGACAAAGTCCACAACTTTTATATCCTCTGATCCAACCTTGAGGGGAAAAATGTTGAGAGTACATAAGCATTGGACAAAACATATAGTAAGCTAACATTGTTGCAAAGGCAGTAATGGAGAATGATTATGTTTGAAATACAGTGATGACAAAAGTAAAAATGTAAATCACAGCTCCTGATGGTTTGACAAAAGGAAACTAGACATGAAAGAGAATACCAAGCACAGAGAGCATCATAGCCCACAGACAAATTCCACCCTGTGATGGCCATATGCAATATTTTAAAGGAGCGCACCTCAATTGTGACAGAATCAGGAGACGCACGTTCAATCCTGGTCCCTGAATCTTCCTTGGAGACAACTTTTAAGAAGTACGTGGTATTAGGAATAAGACCCCTCAGGCGAAAGTGCCCAGACGAATCTGTTGTTGATTCCTCATAGTAACCTTTAGAAGGGGATCTAGCTTCAACAAGAATACCCTCCTTTGGCTGCCCAGATAAAAGCGAAACAGTGCCTGTAGCACTGCAAAAATGACATAAAAACATGCGTCGAGATTAAGACTTAAAAAAACACTCTTCACTACTTAGAATCATCATACCATAACATCATGCATGAGCTAGGTATTAAACAGCAGTATGCTTTACCCACCGTGTTTCTCTATTAAGGTACATGAAATCTGATAGTAATCAACAGTAATTTTAGAAGAGAAATACCGTTAACATTTCTAACTGAGGCAAGCTATTCAATGTGGGACAATAAATGTCTTCAAAACAAATTTGGCAGAAGGAAGAAAACTAATCTCCCATGATGCACCTGACCAAAAAAAAAAAAAAAAAAACTCTAACCTAGGTAGTAAAAAGTGCTGCCAGTGGCTAGGTGGAATTAATAGGCCAAAGAAGACACTGAATAACAATTGAAATGGCCACATAATTAAGAATTATTAAAAAAAAATCTCTGAACAATAAAAATTATTATAAAATCAAAACACGACCCCACCTCCCCCCCCCCAAAAAAAAAAAAAACCCCAACCCCAATGTCTGGACGCTCTAGGATACCGAGGTGATCGTAGGCACCAAGCTTGCAGAAAGGGCACCAACACCCTAGTCAATGCAAGTCAACTTTTGGGATTGAAATAGATGGAATAAATTCCAAAAGAAGACATTTCTCAATCCCAAGAACTTCAAGAGGAAATCTTTCTAAAACATTTCGCAGTATGGCATGTGGAATGCCTCTCAACTCAGAAGAGAGAGGAAGTACCGTTCTCACCTACAAAACAGGAAAACAAGTAATAGGCACATACATGCATACCCCAACTTCCTAATACCAGATAACGGAAACCTTGATAGCACCGTCAAGTGATGAACAGGAATCCTGGTTTCCAGACTTCTACCCTATTCAAGTACGCTCTAAACAAAAATGTATTAAATCCAGTTTTGGTATTCATCTGGCAGAAACTTTGCAAAATTACACTTAGTGCTAAGAAACACCACGCTTATTGGGAAAGAGCAATCAATATGAAATTCATGTGCATGAGTGAAAACAAAACAGAACTTCCAGAGTGCAATGTTAGTGTCACCTCCAGTTTTCAAACAACTTACTACTTTTAAACTAAATAGATCAAAAAAATAAAAACGCATTTTGAATCATAATAATTAAAAATCTATGTTATATAGTTTTGTGATACCTCATACCTGCTATATGTATACATTAGTATGGTTATGTTTCGTACTTATATCATATAGTTATATGCATTGTTAATTTGTCATACCTGTTACAAACTTATATGTATATACTATTAATTAATATGTTAAATTATATTGTAATACAAATTGATATTCCTGTTATATGTATATACTGTTATATAATATTGCATAAACCTATAATATGTATACATTGTCAGCTTGTTATATAATATGTAGTATTGTGAATTGTGATACCTGTTATATATATATACATTAGCATGGTATTGTGAAAACTGTTATATGTATACATTAATATGGTTATAAGCTTATATGTATTGTTACTGTTGTGTACTTATATGTCTACTATTATGTACTGTTAGTTTTTTTATTATATTATGTCTTTTTTTAAGTACAGATGGATTAAAACCTTCTTGTGGATTTACATTCCTTCTTGTAAAGATTAGATTTAGTTTTTTTATTTCTTCTATTAGATTACATTTAATGAATAATGTTAAACTTCTTCTATTGACTTTGCATATTCAATGAAGTCAACAATTAATTTTTTATTGTTTAAGTTGATTATGCTTGTTATATTACTACTCTCCACATTTCAAATATTAGTAAAAGTTAATCAAAATAACTTGGCATATTAACATAGCCAAAAAATAAAAAAATGGTCTCCCTTTTTGCCTAGGCTCGCCTAGGCGCTGCCTGGCTGCCTGGGTACCTTGACAACATAGCTAAAAATAGAAGACTCTCATTTAAACAACCTAGAATGTTATCAGTAGAAAAGATAAGCCTTGCCTATAACCATGAGCAAATACCAACTGAGAATCATGTCAACGTAACCAGAAACCATAAAAGTAATAGCTGCAGATCTCATTCATGTAGCACTGCATGTTGTGATTCAATAATAATTTAAACATAAAAACTCTAATCAGACAATTAAAAATTAAAAGTGGCAAATTACACATCTTAGATGAGCCAACCAACAAGGGACCACATCACCAACCTGTATGCAACACGGGTAGCACGAAAAATAACCTCCTTGAACTCACCCGAACCAAGATCTATTGCTTGTGCTGCAGGTGAAAATGAATATTCCTGCCAGAGAAGGATAGCAGAACAAAGTGAATATGATGGGAAAAGATGCCATGTCATGAAACAAATAACAAGCATAGATTGTAGCTACACAGATAAATTTGACCAAGAAGAGTGAATTCATATGTGAACCACTATGCTCAATAAAACAGCTTTAAGTTCAAACTCTCAATTATGATTTCATGTAGCCTCCTATATTAGCCCCTTTTTCTTTCTAACGATAAAGAGAACAACCGACATTTTTGGATATCATGGACTTGGTGATATACAAAGTAATTGTTTACTATGTCCAGTTTTGGTTGTCCCGTGGTGTAACAACCCCACACACCTATCCCCTTATCCACTACAAAAATCATGCACTGGTCTGGCCTTTGGGCAAATGTTAATGTTTAACATAGATCCTGTAACAAAGGAACTTCGATTTTTTATTGAGGATGAATTAAGAAAACAGAAAAAGTAATCTTAACCTAAATCACATGGACACAGGTAGGGGATACAGGTACAGACAGCATTTTGAAAAATGTGGGTAGGGGATCCAGTAGTATTTTCATTGAGAGGTTTTAAAAACTTGCAAGTTTTCTAACATCTATTTACAATTTTGAAAACTTACGTGAATTATTGAAGAACAGATGTATCGTGCAAGGCAAAATTTCAGATGAATGTAGATGTACTTCATGTGGGGAAAAAAATTACTAACAAGATACGACATCTTAGACCTAGTCTCATTTTCACATGTAACGAAGATAGCCTCTTCAGTGAAAACAAGAAAATGTTTCCAAAGCAATAAAGTGCTAGAATTTATTTGGAAATCCATCCTGATCTCACCTTCAACAGTGGACGCAGATAGAAACTTCCAGGAAATAGATCCTCAAAGGAGAATATTCCACCAGCATTAGTAATTGAATTGTTCCTATAACCATCCTCTCCACTTAATGATAAAAGAACAGGGGGAAAGTGCACTGCAAGTTCTTCTCCAGAGTATATCTTCACATTTATTCCACTAAGCTTCTGGCAGGCAAATGAATAATGCCCCACCGGTTTCAAGTGATAGCCAGGCTGCAAAATAGGAAACATTGCGAATTGAAAATATCAAAATAGTAGAGAAATAATTTAAGAATGAAAAGGCAGACTATAAAAGATGTGAAATATATATATATAAATACCACAGCTTAGGCAGGTGTCAATGCTGCATTTTCTAAAAAACGTGGGTGAGGGTGAACATTTATAAAGTAGCCGACTAAAATTAAAAAACCGATTAAAATTAAAATTAAAAAACCGTTTTTTTGAAAAAAAAAAAGTTAAAATGAAAAAAAGCAAAAAAATGTAGTTACTGCAGTAATGCAGTTGAGCTCAACGGATGTGGAGTCAAGGCAGTGGTTACCCCAAATTATGTCAATATTCTCGGTGACTCAGTGTTTGGGACCATAAGTTATACAGCAGTCTGCCCTAAATACACAGACGAGCTGGGTGGCATCATATGATTTTATTCAGGTCAGTGAGTGTGTGGCATCATATGATTTTATTCAGGTCAGTGAGTGTGTATGCATCATTGAAATTCATGTTATTATGTTGTTTGTTTATCTATTTATTTATTTGTTTAATTCCTTTTACTGCTATTACTTATGTAATCGGTTAGTTTTGTGACTCAGATTGAGTCTGATTCGCTGGAATGCCAAAGAAATTGGCAAACCAAACTTAGTGCACTTTTTAAATTATGATTTGAGTATTATCACCAGTGCTGGAGTAAGCTTGCCAACAGTGATGATACTCATTATTATTTTAACAATCAATACAATACATAAACTTTACACTCAAATGATATATCAGAGATCTTGTTATGATTTTCATTGTACTCAGTGGTGTTGATGCTATGACTATCTACCTTCATTTGGTTCTCATTATGTACGCATGATGCTCATTGATTAGGCGGCTGGAAAGATGAGGGATTGAAGGGAAGAAATGTGACTGTCATATACGTTTCCCTTATGCACCGTTGTTTGTACATACTTGTACAGCTTTTTGGTTGTTCGAGACTAAGACTTGAGAGTCGTGGTCTCCGACATATGTAAAAAGTAATGTTTTTCAATAATAAGTGTTTTTCATTAGAAACATTAACTGCTAGGACAGATCGTGTCGTGCGCTAATTACGCAGGCAAGTTATCTGTATGCAATAGATAGATCGGGCCTACACAAACTATGTAGGTGTGTGGTTGTTCTGCTTCCGCCAGGTTAGAGTGACCCTACCAAAAAAAAGAACATAAAAAGTCTGTCCATTTCCTTTTCATGTTTAGTTGTGTATGACATTGGAGTGTTACATAGTACCTCCCAAATAGGGTGGTCCTTTATTCAGAAAAAGAAAACAGTGCCCATGTTGCAATGTCCAATGAGTGGAGAAAGCTGTGTAACATAGGTGCAAGGTGTTTATCTGGAATTTTTCAAAAAAAATATCGTATGGATGCTGTAAGCAATGCCTAATCAGTGGAAGAAGCATGTGTCCGTGGCATTTTCTCAAAAAGTACAGGTGTGAATGCAATAATATATATAATTCTTCTCTTATGCTGCAATCGGTGATTCAGTACGCAAAGCAACCAAAAACAGACTTTTCTCACACCACATAGAATTGAAACAGACCACAAACCTTGGATGCCTCAACAGTGTAAGAAGTATCACCATATAATGGTCCCCCAGAGAAAGAACCATCTGATCCTGTTTTTGTTTCAAGAACTAGATCACCCTTTTGTAGTTGAGCATTTTGGCTTTCACCAAGTGAAACTACTTTTATGTCAACACCAGAAATAGCTGGGGAAACGGATCCTTCAATATAAATCCCTAATCGGCCATCAAATGGTGCAACAGGAGCTTGGCAACCATCAGTGACAACACCCACCTGACCAAATCACAGTAGAGATTGCTAATGGTCAGGTCCAAGAAAACAATGTAAAACTGTAAAACTCCATGTCTGTTTACAATGCACACACCTGTTGTGTCCTTGGGTAAAAAAGAAATTTCCTTTCTTGGATGCCGCTGCAAATATTATAAGAGAATCAAGCTTAATCATGGGAAGAAAAAGAGACACTAAAATTGCAACAGAAAGTTACAGAAAAGAATACAAATCCCTCCACCATGTCAACCATAATCTCTTCACATAGAGACATGCATGTCCATTGTCCAGACACAGGCAAATGTGCAAAAAGAAGAAAAGCCACCACTCCATGCAATCCATAAAAGCAATAGTGGAGATATTCACCTCCAAAGCTACTATTTCTTTGGTGGAACCACTCCCATCGTCACACCTTATCTCATGCTTCAGGTGACACTTCAAGGAATTCTCGTTTTCAATGTTCCCCACCATTATAGTTAGAAATTTCTTACCCAAGCATCTCAACCCTAGTAGTGCCTAAATCACCACCCATGAAACTTTTTCTCTTTCAACTTAAACATTATTAATATTGAAAAGTCACGTTCCTCCTCAGTTCTCATGAATGCCAGCTCACATACACATTGACTGTTTTGGTATTCTCCCATTTTAAATTTTAAAATTATGACATATATATCTGTTTGCCAATTCTTTTAAAGGATGCAGGAAAACATGTGCACAAGTTTAAAATTAACAAGGAGAATTAGAATGAAGCATTTACACCACTAAATTCTACCAATTAATTAACAGCAGTTGGTTCATATCACATATCTCTATCTAGCCAAAGAAAACATTTAGGTAAAAAAGGACAACTCATACTGGCCCAATGGTGGCAAAAGAAAAAACAGGAACTTGTCGGCCATAAATTTCTCATTCAATTTTAGCAAGTTCTTGTTTTAGAGGAGAACATGAATTACCCTGAGTCACGTGGAACGAATACAAGCTCATCACCATAATTTGCCCATACAGAGTATTCATATAGGAGAGAGTCTTTAGAACCATTTTCATCAGGAATAAGATTCACACGAAGGGTGTCCAAAACTTGATTATTCCTGTCATACACATCTACCATGATACGTTCAGCTAACTTTTTTGAATCATGAACTGATTTGGCATCAAACTGGATAGCTCCTTTGACCAGATATTTTTGTCCCGAAAGAACTATTTGCTGAAAAAACATAATTTACGATTAATGTAAGCTGAATACAAATAGTAAATAAAAAATTTAAACATTGCTAGACATAAGAATTAGAATAAATAAGAGAGCTGGATAGAAGACAAACAGTTGGAATTGATGTATCAAACTTCAACGTTGAATTTCCAAAGGAAATGCATGAGTCACCAAGATGCAGCTCATGCAAACCATGAGACTGTATACAGATCCGCTGTGGGCCTTTCTGCAGTTTCAAAAGCAGGTGGGCAAGAAAACAGAAACAAATGAAAAGAGAAATATCAGCTTGTAACATCCACAAAATTTACTCTAAAAGTGGAAAAAGAATGTACAAGGCTTCTTACAAGCAAGTACCTTGATTAACAAACTTAATGGTGGTTCCTCAGGTGAAAGGATATGGGCGTCAACATCATGAGTGGATATTATATCAATCCAGAAACCCTTCTGGACAAAGACCACCCCCTTCTTATCTTCAGTACCCACATCTACTTCAATGGTGTCGTGCTCCCAACACCAATTGTCCTCACCATTTGATGATGGATGCGAAGAATTCTGTTTCACCTAGAAAAGTTGAAGCAAGTATCAACCGTTAAAATCCACAAAAAATCTGTAATCAGATCAGCACCATAGTACCAACATCATTCTCAGCAATTTCTCAGAAAGACGTTTCTCCAAGATTTCTTCTTAATATTTTTTTTCTCAGGAAAACCTAAAAAAATTATGGAACTATTTATTCTCAAACACCTGTAGATTTTTTTTTTCTAATCGTAAAAGAAACTAAAAGAAATATAAACAAGGAAGGCTTCTCAAAAGAAGGACAAAATTGTGATATATTGTTGCCATAGTTTTTCTTACCAACTCTATTACGAGATTTTCCCATTATCAACAGATGGAACTATTTCATTAAAAAAACAAAAAAAGATACCTAAAGAATACCACTGACATTGATGGCCATAATCAGACCAAGTCTAACATAAGAGTTGTTACTTATTGTGAGTTGATTAGCAATCGTTCATAGCACCACCAACTTATTGTGATCAGCAAACGTTCAGATAGCACCACCAACTAGGCTATTAACTAACAGAGTACAGAATCAAATAGTTCTACTAGCTTATCCACCATTCTTCCCTTTTTTCCTGAAGGAGAAGAAGAGGTCAAGATTGAAGAAATGAGATGAAGAAAGAAGTCATCCCAGTGAGTGGGCCACTCAGGCAGTCAGAATGCCACGTCCATGCCCTTTGCCCATCAAAGGCTGAGTTGCTTGAGCGTCAAGAACCCAAACTACCAAAATTTGAATATTATTCAATTAAAAACCTCAACAAATTCACCTAGGACAAAATTTAAGAAATAAACTTTTGAAAAAGCCAAAAAGCCGATTGGCAAAGTAACAAGCCCACAGAAAGCCTGACAAAAAGAAACCAAATTACAAAGACAAGCCTCTTTTACTCAAACATAATAGATCAAGATAGAATATCAGCGTAGAGGAGTCAGAAGAACAACAGGAACCAGATAAGCAATTCAAGTAGAAACAGCATACCTGAAGACGATATTTTCCAGGTAAGACATTCTGGAATACAAATTCACTACTCCCATCACCCAAAACTAGAGTTCTCATTTCTTTTGAAAGTAAGCTTGTCAGTGAAACAAAAACTGATTTGCTGCATTGCTCTTTACATATGACTGCTCCAAGAATGTTGACTTGTGCCTATATTGCCAACCAAAAGATACAAGAATCGGTTAATGTCAACTAAAATAAAACAACAAATGATGAAACGCAACAAAATAAGTGAAAATTTTTTGCCAAAAAAAACAAAGCTTGTATCAGTTAATCACAACAACTATATATAACGACACCCAAAATGCAGAAATAATCAAGCAATCTAATCAATAAATGAATAAGAAAATGCTGAAATGGATCCATCTGACATAAAAATATGTAACTGACCTGAGAAAACTCTATATGAAGCACAGGATTCTTAACAATAATATCAAGATAAGCCGGCAGGAATTGAAGGTTAGGAGCATCCTCAAGTGTTGCAGCAATAGCAGACAATCGATATTCACCTGGTGGGACCTATTCTTACAAAATTGTAGCTTAAGTCATACAGCGAGTTATGACTCATGAAGGAAGAATAAGTTTATAAAGGAAAGCAAAAATAGAAACACAACCCAGAGAATAATATCAGCATCTGCAGCAAAATGCATGTAATTAAAGAGGCACTGGAATATACATAAGAAAAATATTTGGAGAACCTTTCTCAAAGAAATATGTGAGGAAAAGGATGACAGGAATCATAATAATTTTTTTTTTTATGCACATTTCTCGTCCAAAGTAAACACTTTGATTTTACCTATTGAAAATATACATAAGAAACATAATTGGGGAACCTTTCGAGGAAATATGTGACGCGAAGAATGACAGAGATCATGATAATTCTTGATCTTTTATGCATGTCTCATACAAAATCTGCCACTTTGGTTTTACCTATTGAACTTTGAACACTTACTCTGAGAAAGAGAGGAAAGGGGGAGGCTGGGGGAAGGGGGGTCTGGGGAACGCATTCAACATACAGTAGAAAACAAAAAACTAGAAAAAACTGAAGAACGTATTCTGTCATCTACTGTGGCAACAACACACCTAGAAGGACAAATACACACATTGCATCTGCAATGATCTAGACTCAATATCCAACTTATAAGGAGCTAACGAATGAATGTTGCCTCTGCAGAATGTTTTCCCCCAAAAAGTTTTCCTTGCATACGTAGTTTGCTGCTGATGATGGATAAGTGAAGATTAAGCACCCAAACCATTACTAGCTTCAAGCATTGATGATCATGACAAAAGGTATCCAAGTGAAAATGCAAAGAAACAGACTTTTTCTGAAACAGATGACAAGCTAAAGGAAAGTCTTAAGCAAAAATATTTTCAAGGACATGCAATAGAAAGTACCATGAAACAGAACTGTCCATTTTCATCTATGTGTTTTACTTGAGGCTTTGCGTTCTCCGGACCATGCGTCAAAGCTACCTGGAACTCAATTATGCAGCTCAAGCAGGTATTAGCACTGACATATTTAAAACAGATACTATGCTTTGCAACAAATAACATCATCAAATAGAAGACCATAATCACCTTTGCCTTGTAATTATTATTAATCAACTTAATGGTGCCACAAACATCAAAATGTGTGGCTTCAACATCGGGAACAGATGCCATGTTTGGAAGCACCTATAAAGAAGTAAGGACAGATTTTTTTCAGTAAACAGGAACCCTGCCACAAAGATAGAAACCACTACCAACATGTATGCATGTTCAGAGGTATGAATATTACCAATAGATTATCTAAACTTTTGAATTTGTAATGTTCTTTCTCTGCACTGATAGTATAGTGCCTAGATGTGACCTGAGAGAAAAGACAAACTAATGTGCATAAGCATAATCTTTTCCCTGCTGGGGAAGAAACCAAATATAGCATAACATCTCAATCAGCAAACACTTGAATAAAAGAGATGGCCTGGCAAATCAATACTATAAGTACGAGATACAAACTACTGATGCTTATAGAGCTAGAAGGAAGAGAGAGAGGGGGGGGGAGGGGGGGGGGGCGCAGATAACCAAACAACAAACAACTAGGCAGGCAGTAGACTCCAACCTGATCCAATTTGTATCTCCCAAGATTGTCTGTCAAAGACCTCTCTTGACCATCCAAACTGATTTTAACATCTTCAACTCCAACTCCATTACCATCCAGAACACGGCCACCAACAGAAAACCCAGTAACCTAGAGGAACCATATAATCCTCAGATCAGACAACAGTATTACGGAATCAACAATCAATGAGAAGCACTCAATGATGTGAGGGATATTGGTTATAGAACCTAAAGAAAATAAAAGGAAAAATTTACTAATAACTAATAAGTGAGGGTAATTGCATTAAGAAGACCGAAGTAGATAATACTAACAATAGAGCCATGCAAAATCCATCTGTCACACAAGACAGTAATAATAAAATAAAAGTGTGGATATACAAATCCAAGTGCACATAAGCACAGTCACGACCTCGAACTGGTGCAGAATTTTCAAGGTAATTATGCTCAACTGAAATGCATTAAAAACATACACAGGCAGGGGAAATTAGTTTATACCTGGAACTTCTGCAAAATTGTGAGGTGACTATGCTCAACAGAAACCACCATAGATGGGGGGGAGACATCGAAAACTGTGTTCTCACCCTTGTAGAAAGGCAAAAGTTCATAGGTTCCTGAAAGCAAATGGAAGTCAATTAGCTATGTGCCACATGATACCAAATGCATAAAAAATTAGCATGTAACACAATGCTGTATCAGCATTAAAAAAACAGTTAATATGAAGAGGTACTACCAGATATAATCACATTTCACCTATTTCAGTAATTGCTTTTACCTGGATCGCATTAAAACCAAAAGCATATGATATAAAATTAGATGTTCAGCTTCTATTTATTCATCATTTTGCATGACATGCACAAGCACATCAACTTAGTTGTACACTTATACCCACACTTCCAGAAGCTGGTTCATACAGCCCCCTACAAATGCATCCAAACCTATCCTTCTGTTGATGCAGATGTTCTAAGGACTTTAATTTAACATTTTTGTTTGTCTAATCTAAATCATCAACTGAATGCACCACATGGATACAAACATATGTAGTTAGATCCAAAAAAGCCAAACAATATGAATGAAACAAGCAACAGCACAACCATGAAGAAAGTAAACAAATTTATTTGAGCTGTTAGTGTAAACCAAATGAAATCAATTGAATGAAAGATATGGAGACAAACATATGGACAAAAAAATGTACAGATGAGTTAATTCAACTACCAAAAAGCAAAGTAAACATAATTACTTGATTGGAAAGAATTACCCAGATGCCTATAAATCCAGGACAGTTACCAGAAATGACGAGCGATCTCAAGCAAAACTAAACTATAAGATACTGCACTTCTTTCTTTTTCCATTTCCAGAGAAAGAGAGGAAATGAATATTGCATCAAAATCGACAAACATAACTCATGTGCAAGAGGAAGTTATTGGTCAAAGTAGATATTGCCAAATTTAAATACATGTATAAAGTATCCATAAAGCAAGAGGAAATGAACATTGCATTATTAGACCACCTGCTAATCATGTTTGAGATGGATTAATTGCTAAAGTGCACAAGGACAAAAAAAATATTGGTGCAAAATTTAAATAAACATATAAATAATGGATACCACAAGGCACTGAGCTGAAGCTGAATCTTCCATCCGAATCAGATACAGCATGGCAAAGGGCCTTCTTTTGCCATGGAGCATCACCAGAACCTTGAGGACAGTTCAACTCCAACACATCGTTAGAGTATAGATACAAATGCACCCCCAAAATTGGATTTCCCTGTATTCAGAAAGAGAAATCACTTTAGAAGATGTTGAATAATAGAGGAGAACGAGAGAGAGAGAGACGGCAAAGAAAATCTTATTTCCATTGTGTGCTCTAATCTCTACTTAAAGAGAGACTAGGGCACGGCTGTATCAACTTACAAAAGAGAGGCACATAAATAAGAAAAAGACATAAAAGAACCCTAACTTTTAAATATTCAGAAAACTACCACACTTAAGCAAAACTTTCTAATTTCAACACTCCCCCTCAAGCTGGAGCATAGATATCAACCATGCTCAGCTTGTTACAACATCTAGAGAAATCACCAATAGGAAGAGCTTTCGTAAACATATCTGCCGCTTGGTCTTCA
>JAANDH010000375.1:123651-191000 GCA_011799765.1 Nymphaea thermarum
TCAAATAACCCTTGACTGGAAGGGCTAAGACTCGAAGGAAAACTACTACGTGTGTGTTTGCCCAGTTGACAAGCCTCACATTGAAAAGACTCTGGAACAGAAAGATTAGGAAAGAGAGAACGAAGCTTGGGTGTTGAAGGGTGACCAAGTCGGAGATGCCACTGGAAGACTGTAGACTCTGATGTAGAAGAGGTAGCAGTAAGGCCCATAGGAGTCGACAGGATGTAGACGCCCCCTTACTCATAGCCGCTACCAATCGTCTTCCCAGTTTGCAAGTCCTGAAATGAGCATGAACCAGGGTCAAAAGTAATACGACAGTGTAAATCAGTAGTCAACTGTTTAACCGAGAGTAAATGAGATGGAAATTCAGGAGCATATAAAACATGTGGAATAGTCATAGACTTAGAGAGTTCCACATCTCCATAACCCAATATGGGTGACAGTCTACCATCTGCAATTTTTACATGACGTGGCTGAGGAAACTTATGCAGAGTAGTAAAAGACTCGGGTCTGCTGCAGAAATGTCTCGATGCTCCTGAATCAATAATCCACGAAGTACCTGAGTCAGACGTGGAAGGACCCGCTGAGAATGCTGAAGCCTGTGAGGCTTTGTGTGCCAAAAATTGCTCATACTCAACTCTGTCAATGCTAACTATCTCTGGAGCTATACTAGGCGAAGAGTCCTCCACTGTAGGAGTGGCAGTCTGTGCAGAACCCATAGACGAGTAAATAGAGCTCTCGCCCTGTTTGGTGACCATAATTCTTCCCTGTGACAAAGAGGATGGGTGACCATGTTTATCCCAACAGCGATCCTCTAAATGACCAATCTTACCACAATAGGTGCATCGGAACCTCCCACGGCCCCCAGTTCCACGACCTATACCTCCTCCCCTTGTACTATAGGTGGATCCATGACCACGACCACCCTCGGAATTTCGGCTCTCAGCCATAACAAATCACAGCAAGGATAAGAATATCAAGATAAACTGTATATAAACAGCAACTTCACGAAACAGGAATCACACGAAACGAAGGAACAGGCACACGTTTCTTTCACATCCCCAAACAACAAGTAAAAGTAGCCTGCTTACAAACAAGGTCTGCTGCAGCTTCAGCAATCAGATGATATTCTCCAGTAAGAAACTCAGTTCCTCAATTTGATTAAAAGGAAACTGGATCCTGCAGATCCTAGCTCTGGTATTAGGAAACTTCAATTTCTGGAACTCTTTCAATAAGAGCACAATAACGAAAGATCCTCCAGCAAGAAATCAAACAGGCACCACAACACTTCAACAGGGTACAACACCCAAATTTCTTTAGTGAAGAGACAAAACTGTGCACCAAGGCACAAATCCAAGCTGATAACAAAGCAATGAGCAACTTAAAGAGAAATGGCACCAAGGCCCCAAATTCTGCTGTCAACAGCAGCAACCAGGCACTAAGGCCTAACCAATAAACAGGCACAAAGGCCCCAAACTCTGCTGTAAACAGCAGCAACACTTCAAATCAGCAAAACATGTTCTGGGTCACCAACACTTCAAATCATACCTTACACCGCAGCCACTAACAGCATAACGTTCCACTCAAATACTCTCAACAGCGCCCATCAACAGCCCATAACCTTGTCCACGCACTCCACTAGAGGATCTGATCACACCAGAAACTGCATCCACACCAGAGAGACTGTTGCTGGCCCACGTACAAACTTTCAGAAGATTGCTGCTNGCAGATCAACTCTGCTCCACATGCCAAACGCTGCTCCACACGATCTGAGGTTTCACATCCACAATCTGTAGATCATCCTGCTCCTCAGGTCAAACTTCATCCACACCAAGCAGATTGACTCCACAAACAGCAGCCCCACACTCCGAACTGATTCAGCCCTTCACAGTCAACGTAAAAAGAATAGCAGTAACATCCACGACATCCACTTAGGGATATGATCACGCCTTCCACATAGGCGTGATCAGGCCCTTCTCCACGCAGCCCACCCAACCTCTATTCTCTTACCGTCTCCTTATTGGGTGATAAGAGGGAATAGAGATGGGCGATGAGAAGGGGGAGGAAGAGGTCGCCGGAGAAGAGGTCGCCGGAGAATTCACTTGGCTGTCGATGCCGGAGAAGGCTCTGATACCATGTTGAATAATAGAGGAGAACGAGAGAGAGAGAGACGGCAAAGAAAATCTTATTTCCATCGTGTGCTCTAATCTCTACTTAAAGAGAGACTAGGGCACGGCTGTATCAACTTACAAAAGAGAGACACATAAATAAGAAAAAGACATAAAAGAACCCTAACTTTTAAATATTCAGAAAACTACCACACTTAAGCAAAACTTTCTAATTTCAACAGAAGAGACGTTGGATGCACTTTTATGTTTTAAAGAGGGGGCCAAGATCTGTATCTACACTACATCAAGAATGACTCTAGACAAATAAAAGCCAAATGAAGAATGAGTGCTGTCTATATCATCTTAGAAATCTATTTTCTTCACAAGCTCATTGAGAGATGAAATCTAGCCCCCAGCACTATGAATACAGAAAAGAGGAACTGGATAATGGTTGTGAATTGTGAATGCTATGGAATAAGTCAATAAACTAAAACTTTAAAACTCTTAATTGCTCTGTTCCACCTGGCAAGTTTGATCAATCAAAAGTTCCAGTAATGACAATAAAAAAGCATCACTTGACCACCTAATAAACGTTTTATCAGGAACCAATGCATAAATAAGCTGAAGAAGAGTAACTAGAAGTACCAGGGTTGTGTCTCATGCAACCATAATATGGAATAACTCATAGCAATTTTAATTGAAAGGCAGAAGTGGCTTCAACAAGCCAATAGTAATTAGACCCATAGTAATATTAACTTGGTAGGTCTGGTCCATGTTTTTTCAAGTTGTGCATAAAGAAGTTACATATGCTATAATTATTTTGCTTTTTATCAGTACACAAATCAGAAATCCTACATATTTAGCTTATTTGAATCAGACACATTTATACCCCTACATGAAAGTACATATAAGTGCAACCTCACTAAGGTCAATACTAACATCAGTAATCAATGATAAGCTGATGGAGGAGACCGAATGTCAAAAATCCGTAATTTCATTAGTTTAATCCAATAAAGAAAACAAAAGTAAGATAAATCGGATGGGAATTCATTGCATAAATCCTTGAAAAAATAGTTACTATACGAGAAAAAGTTACTATAAGAGGGAAACCTGAGAAACAACAAAGCCATTTATATCATATCCACGAACAAAAAAGATATCGCCTATCACACCATTCCCAAAGCCCAACTCCACCTGCAACATCAGAAGCTTATCAGAAAAAATATATATGTGTACTTAATTTTCTAAAAAAAAAAATAGATATGCACCTCTGAGGAACCTCTCAATTCAATATTTAGATCAGGATGTGAAGCACGCAATTTGTATTTTCCTGAACCAAAGCTGAAAACAGTCATACTTGAAGCCTTTCAAACTGAAGAAGCAGGATTGTAGTATAAAAGAATGACAGTAACCAATTACAGTTAAAAAGAGCATATGTTCCAGTCAGCAGGCAACCACAATACAGAATTAAGAACATCAATCTGACACTACCAACTCCTTGACTGTTAGAGAACGGAGTAATCCATAAACTCAACTATTGAACAGAAATAAGATTAATCAATCAGGATATAGGTACATAATATGGGAAGTACAGAAATGCAACAATGTTCAGAAACTTGAACACAATTTTGTGATTTGTGCAAGAGGCTGGTCATCAGACTGATGTCCCAGACAGATGAAAAATGGCAATCATCTGAGACCAACATCATGCTCAAACAACAGACTTAATAAAGAGAAACTTTGTGAGACTGCACTCCACAATTTACTTTGATTTTACACATTAACTAGCCTCAGCATGGAATACAATGTACATTCATTGCAAGCAATTCATAACATGACAGAAAAGATGGTCACACACATTTATGATTTAAGAAATCTACATATGTCACTTGAAAGTTAAAACTGATTTACAAGTTAACTAGATTAGATAGATGGAAAAACAAAAGCAGTGGATCAATAATGCATACTATGACAAGTTTCTTCCTGATTGCTATCACCTCTAAGTCAAGTACTTATTTATAAACAAAAGATAACGCAAAAACTTCATAAACACATGTACAGCAATAACAAGAAAATCAAAAAACATATAAGTGTAGGCGAAAAGATAGAAATGAAGAACAATTACCTGGAACTATGTTTTTGAAGTCATAAGCTCCTGTTGATGATGTCAGTGCAGAAGATACAATGTCATCTGCAACTGACAGAAGCTCAACCTTGACATTGGAAGGACCCCCATTTCTTACGTGGCAACTTTCTCCACCAACAGCTCCATGTACTCTTCCAGATAACGTAAACCTATAATATTGTCCCATTAAGACATTATCATCAATCTGAACAAAAGGTAAGGCCCTTTTGAAGTAGAGAAAACTGACCCTGTGAACTGAAAATTGATGTCCGCATTTGCATTGCAACCATTGTGGTCAATAACAACAGGAACCTGCCGCAGGCATCAGATTAAAAAGAAGGTTAACTCCAAATAAAATGGCACAAATGCACTCACACCACAAATATTAAGACAAACCCGACTATTAAGAGACTTTGATAAATATGCAGACCGCCGGAGAAAATCACAAAACAAGTGAAAACGGCCCGGTAATCAGGAATATATCAAAAGATAACATCATAAGGCAAATCCAATAACTATCAAACCCTTAACTTTGTTACACGAGCAATTAGACATAGCTTACAGAGAACAATACACAAGGCTCGCAGATGCCAAAAATCAATTCAGACTTGGATTTTGTTTTTACTAAACTACTAGCGTAGCATGAGCATCACCAACAACACCACTTATAACCCATCCCTGAATGTGACAACTAACAAGAGTTACATTAATAAAGACACCTTTGCTTGCATCATTCTGGAAAGGAGGATGCAGTACAAACGTCATCACTCATTTAGACAATTGACCAACTATCCAATGAACAAGTTTTACAGCAACAAGTTCTTTAGCCGAATAAAGATGCAACCAGAAGTAACAAGGTATACTAAATTAGAATAAATTTCAAGTCTCACCAATGAATAAAATCACACATCCTTACTTAACAACAGCTGTTATAAAGAGTTATAAATTGTGGAGAAAGTAAACCACATTCAGTCATTCACGTAGGAAGGGATCACTTCAAGCTGATTTGCATGAAAGCAGTTAATTGTGCATGCAAAAGAAACTTCAACTTGAAAACCGGAACAACCATAATTTGCATTATCCACCTATACAATGTGTGCCAGCCTAAGAAAAAAATCTCAGTTTAATGTCATCCTGATATAAGTTCCCTTTGACCATGGTTTTTTTGTACTGCAATGCCAAAGCATTCAAACAACCAACTACCTATATCATACGGGTGTGGACACGAGTACAGCAGTGAAGGTACAGGCCACCATTTGAGAGAATTATGGGTACGGGAAAAAACAGGGTGTGTGTGTGGATATATATGTATATAGACACACACACACATATTATATAATATAATAATCCACAAAAACAGGAGGAAAATACAGAAACTAGATGGGAAAGAAACAACACAGAAAGTAAAAATCAAAATTAAAGCAAAAAAGAAGTATGAAAACATAAATTTTTAAGCTTTAAAGTACAGCCATACCCAGCTGTACCCATGTACCCGTGTCGCTGTACCTATGTGCCAACACGGGTACTTGGGCCTTTGACAAGTACCTGTGTGACATAGCCATCTATAAAATCAACATAGAAAAGATGCTTCTATCATCTTATACACTTACATATGGATGTGATTAACAACCTTCAACTTAAAGATAGAATAGATTGAAAAATTACTGGTTGACATCAGCCTTGCCCAACAACTCCCATATTTTCTGGTAATAAATGGAACACAGGCTCCAGTACGACTCCTGTTTTATCAAAATCAGCAATCTCAGCTCCTTAATCTGCCCAGAGCTGAATCTGTATGCACTGTCAACACAGCACAGAGGTTCCTTCATCCTCCTCATAAATGTTCTTCATCTTCACACTATCCCACACCTCACATCTTCTTTCTCCTACCAGCTAACTACAATCTTTTATGCTCAGTTATTGAGAGTAATGTGGGAAGTTCGTTATCAAATCCTTATTGTGCTGCTCCACTATATCCCAGTTCCTGCGGTAACATCTTTAACATTCCATTGGCTTCAGATGAGATAACAAGCTTTTGCTGAAAGTGTCTTCAGGTCCTACAGTTGCGTCAAGCTAGTTCTAAGGGTGGGAAGGGTGTGGTTTTTTTATTGGGGTGTGGGGATGAGAAAAACTTTCCAGAAGACCCACAATCCAAACCTTTCCAATTATAGCAAATCAGTCTATACAGGACTACTTCAACCAGCAATTACAACCTCAGGCCCTTGGCATATATATACTGCCAAATAGTCTACGTGTAAGTTGGATCCACATCAAGAGAATCCTTTACCATATTTACACGTTTTCACTGAAAGTTCAGGGACATACTTAACTAGAAAAAGAAACAGGGATCTAGTTGCCAACAGACCAAAACTAATGCTTTGTCAATTGCAGAAGAATGCAAGCTTCCGTGTAGTCATGAGCTTAATTTAAACACGATAATATTGGCAGCCAGAGTTCGCATGTCACATACCAAAAGTAAGAAGGTTCAGGAAAGAAACTGAAGGAGTTAATAAAAGGCAACAAGTAAATAGAGAACATAATTTTAAAGGCAAGCATGGGACCAGAAAGCAGCAACTTACATGATCTGGCTCCCATGACCATCCATGAGGTCCCTTAATTTGGACAACAAAAGAACCCTAAAGTTACAACACAAGATACACAATGTCAGTAAGTACAAAGGACATTGGCAACATAGTGAACATGCATAATGTTAGTAAGAGAAGAGATCCTTTCTGCCTAAGGCTTTAAGCTGCCACAGCATTTATTCCTTTGTCTCTTAGATGAATTGGTAGCTCATTATATGTGAAAAAGTAAGCATGTGTGTGTGTATACAACTCTACGAAAGCACCTGACATCCTGATACCGCACATGTTAAAGAGTCTTAGTTAAATATTGCACAAATACATGGAATATACTTTGTGCACATTCAGGTAATTCCCCCAAAAGACCATACTAGATGATAAATGCCCATAAACTAACATTCTTAATTACCTTATGCAATAGAAAACCAAAAGGACTGAATTATAAAGTTCCAAACATAGATAAAAGAACATAGACCAAGTACCTTAANACATGGATATGGTTATGAGTGTGGGTGCAGCTATGACAATTGACAATATGGGTTAAAACCTATGTCACATAGGTACGGGTACGGGTGCGGGTACTGACCATTTTCAAAAAATTTGGGTGCGGGGTTACGGCCGTACACACACGCGGACATTTATATATATATATATATATATATATATATATATATATATATATATATATATATATATATATATATATATATATATATATATATATATATATATATATATATATATATATATATATGTCAAAAAATTACTAAATGAATAACATATTCATAAATCATGATCCAAAACACAGTATGGAAGTAATTAACATACAAATAATTAAATATATAAGCTTTCTTGATTCTCCGTCGCATCAACAAGATTAGAAGGAGCAACAGGTCACGCTTTTAAAATATATTGACATCCCTATGGTTATGGCTCACACTGTTATCGAAGAGTCAAGTTGTAGAGAAGGGATCAATTTTGGAAACATTGTATGGAAGATTTTAAATGAAAAGTTGTGAGGAACTATGTACAAGACAGGTTTAGAGTTAAAAAAGAAACAGGAAAAGGGAGGGGGATTTTTAATTTTCAATTCAAAACTGGACAACTTTGGATTCAGTGAAAGTTGACCGAGTCCGAAAATGGACAAAAATGATCCCGGGTACGTTGACCGTACCCGGTGCTGCGTTGACCGCACCTTTGTCGCACCCAGGGCCATACCCATACCGTGCGGGTACTCCTCCTTAAGAGGAGTACCCATGTGACATAGGTTAAAACACAGCAGGACATATCTACAGGTTCTCTTCATCAGTCATTATGAAGGAGGGGAAACCCATCTCTAGGAGGCCATCGGTTCACGCAATCTCTCTCTTGCAAGTTATCTGCCCTCATTGGTGGCTCACCCCTTGCCCTCTGGTGTCTTAACTCGCTACCATCAGATTTTTCTTGCTGGTACTCTCTCTCTCGCTGGAAAACTGTACATGGTAAGGGTGTTATTCTTTTTCCCTTTCTTAAGTTTAATGTTTTGGGTTGGATCTGACCAAATCTCATCTAGCATACCCAATCGCCCAGGCATATCTGTGTCAAAAAAAGCCTTTCCAACACGGATACTCCAGGGCAATTCCCATACCCCATGTTGCTTAGCAAAATATACAAAACAACCTTCCATTTTGTAATAATTCACCTGCCTTCTTACCCATTTACTATAATGAAGAGTAAATCTCTAAACTCTAAAGTTCCCGAACCATATTCATTATCAGATGTTTCATATCAAAGGGGTATTTTATATATTCAGTGTCCTAAAACCTAAATGAACATGAAAGTTGCACATAAATGAACATGAAAGTTGCACAAAGGACCAACAGATACTATCGCAACCAGAAGCTATTGATTTATCAAAGAGTGAGCAGCATTAAAAAGTACATTACCAATAAGTTTTTGAAGCAGAAAACAGTTATAAACTGCAGAGGCTTGAGAATGAAGAGTAAATCTCTAAACTCTAAAGTTCCCGAACCATATTCATTATCAGATGTTTCATATCAAAGGGGTATTTTATATATTCAGTGTCCTAAAACCTAAATGGCTAAATGAACATGAAAGTTGCACATAAATGAACATGAAAGTTGCACAAAGGACCAACAGATACTATCACAACCAGAAGCTATTGATTTATCAAAGAGTGAGCAGCATTAAAAAGTACATTACCAATAAGTTTTTGAAGCAGAAAACAGTTATAAACTGCAGAGGCTTGAGTTTTACATGATAGAAAAATATGTTATGACAAAATTCAGCAGCTTGATTCAGGAAACTCTTGGAATCATTAAATGAAGAAGACACATTTATAGAAACAGTGAACAAAACCGATAGAAACATCTGTTAGGAGTGGAACAGCACTGCAGTTTAATTTACTATAACACTTCCAGCAAAAAACTTACAAAACGTCTAGGCAACCAGAAAAATAAGAAAGCTAATGAACCTTTTTCTGATACCTTATCATAAACTGGAATGAAATAATAACCATTTGGAGCACATTGAGTGCTTTCTTTCACTAGCCCATCAACTGTTCGGAGCTCAACCTGCATTTTCGTTTTATGTGTAAAATATACAATGCAGAATACCGAATTAAATAACTTGGAAAATTCAAGAGGAGTATTGAAGGATATACAAGCCGGAAAAAAAATCATGAAGGTTGACTAAAACGAAATTTAAAATGCAAAATCATAATATGGTAATTACTATTTATCCCAACATTTGCATGCATGGATGTGATTGATGAAAGAAAAATTCATCTGCAGTACGTGTATGCACATGATCGATGAAAGAACACTTCATCTGCAATTCGTGTATGCACATGATCGTGTATGCATCTGCGCCCCTGATGAACATAAAAGCTCTTCCACATTATCTTCACCTCACAATACTGCTGATCTTGAAGTCATAGGGTTTTAGGTATAAATTGCATAAAACACTAAGCAATATGCTCTATAACATAGCAAAGTTACTCCAACTGAATCATAGTGCATCTCACCAGTAGTACATGGTTCGATTCTACAGCACACGGTGCATCAAGATGCAGAATGAACTGTCATAAGTGTGGCTTTTTCATCTAAACTATCATTAAAATATTGCATCATCTGGGTAGCCATTCCAAGATTGTTATTTCCGTAGTAGCAGACTCGCAATACATAACACATAACAGTGTTTCCATGATTCCATCCTTTAATGCTAATTATTTTACTCATTTAATGTTCATAAAATGAAGTAGAAAAATGAAAGTAGAGGTGAAATTCAAACAGATTCCCTCATGTTGTACTGCAAGAAGTGTCTGAAAGCCAGAAAAACTCTACTTCTGGACAGTATAGAGAGAACTGGACGATACATGATTCTTTTTCTTATCAACATTGGCTTTTAGCAGCAAACACGTAAAAGAAACATGGAAAGCTATTCCGAGCATGCAAACACGCAATGCACCGTCAGAGCTTGAAAAAAGGTCTCTAAATACTAGATTACCTACACGGCGGTTATCGTAGATTTTGGTAGCAATGTTAACTAGTCGATCGTCTCGAAGGAAAAAACGACACGATATCTAAACTCTTTTCTATCGGGTCGCAAAAAATGCTTCCAACGGGTAATTTTTAACCACAATAACGAGTCCGAGTAAGATAAATCATACCGTAATATGAGAGTAATCCAATTTCGACTGAGATTGCTTTCTGGATTTAAGCAGTGCCGCACTCGCCTGCAGAAATGGTTATATGAAAATTAACACCAACAAGATTCAGACACAAGCATGTAGTAGCACTAAAAAAAAAAAAAAAAGAAAGATGAAACCGTTCGGTCAACAAGAACGATATCAATGCAAACACCGGAAACCTATAAGGTAGAGGGCAAAGCAAAAAAAGCACCCTATGAAGACAGACCGAAAATCCTTGGAGAAAACACCACAGATCGCCATGGGTCGCGACAACGTAAAGAAAATTAGGGATCTAGATCACTCGAGACGACGAGGAGAAAACTCACCTCGACGAACCCACCGCATCCATTAATCGAATCCGCAGAAGACGAAGTTGCAGAAACGATCAAGATCAAGAAGATGATGGCCCTCCGAATCCCCATTTCGGACGCGCTCGCTGCGTACCGAACGCGCGTGGCGTCCGTGTTCAAGACCACTGTTAGTGGCTTTTATACTGGGTCTAATGGGTGTCTTCGGTGGACATGGGCCGGGTGGGCTGGAGTTTGGTTCGACATTTGTGAGACCCGTTCAATCGGGTCCAAAGGTGTGCTCATCCATCCCCAATTATTGTGAAGGCAATGGGCATTCGATAAGAAGAATGTTCCTAAAATATATGTTACAAGAATATCAAAATCTTATTGATAAAACTATGAACGTTATTTTTAAATTTAAAAAAAAGTTTTTAAGTTGGGTTTTCTTCAGAGCGGATTTCAGATCCGCAGTGATTTGAGATCACATGGATTTAAACTAAAGTGACTTTCAATGTATGGTTTTTAACACGTAGCATAAATTTAACTAAGGTCCACAATTTATTTAAAACAAAGGATCTCCCGGGCCAAAACGCACTTTTTAATGTAGTTTTCGATCTAAAATCCAAGGCTATCAAAAGCAACTTAAAAGTTATTTATATAACTAATCTGATCCTAAAATCTCACACGATTGACGACTATATGGCTAGGATTGGTATCGGAATACCTATGCAATGGCTTAGAATTCGAGTCAGATTAGTCATTGGATGTGGATATCCATTTGGCTCAAACCCAATTTGATGTGTTCACTATACCTAGTTATGTGGCCAAAAAACATATATGTTTGATATTAGATAAGGCTATAGTCATTGGCTAATTCAAACAAGAAAAATATTTTATGCAAGAAGTTCAAGCAACTCACCATATTAATATTTTTCACAAGAAAAATGTTTTATGGTGGGAAAAGGTAGAAACGCCATTTATAGAGAAGGAAAGAATTAAGCTAGACAATGGCATGCAACTTTTTATTTCCTTTTCTTTTTTCTGCAAACCATAGTCAAAATAACAAAAATGAACTTATTTAAAGTGCGCACCTCTTTGATGGAATCGTGGATCACAAGAAAACAGTGACAAATTTACTGCCTACAGACCCAATAAGGCATTGATGAATTGGGACTTATGAATAGCAGCGAGACTATCTTTTGGATAAACTGTAGCTCACATATCAAATTTAGATCCAATAGGTTGTCCCTGGTAAAAGAGAACAGCAATCCAACTAGAACGTTGGTTTTTTTTATTGAACTTGAAGTTGGATTAATTCGTGTTCTTTACCTTAGAGTTTAAACTTGGGTTCTACCTTGATTTTTGTTTTCCCCTCTTTGATAGAGCTGACCCCCAGTCAAGGCCCCGAGGATATTCTGAAACCCTCGGGCCTCGGCCAAAGAAAGAGAGAGACCCACCTTCACGGTAAGCCTGGGCATTGGGCCGAGCCAGCCCGACACCGGAAACCTGGGCTCGACACCGGAAACCCGGGCCCGATCAACACATAAAACCTGAGGCCAAGCCCGGCCTGATTAAATAAAAAATATATATAATTTTTAACATAAAATAATATATCTATATATATAATTAATTGTAATAAAATATTATAATTATATATAAAAATCATTAAAATGTATATTAAAAATATTATCGGGCTGGGTTTGTTAGACAAGAGAGACCGATGAGAGAAATCCCCTTTTTTGAAAAGCTTATCAAACACGTTTGGTTTTAGGGGTCTGATTTCAAACATTGGCTACAAGAACCCAGGATCAGAAATCGACCCTGGATCTAAGATCCGGGGCCATCAAACGTAACCTAATTGAATCTTTGCATGAACTCAGCTTTATATGTACGTATGATCATTCGTTTCTTGGAACAAGCAAGCTGAGGTTTAGGCAGACCATTATCAATTTATGCCACGGGACTCTCTCCGAGCATTGAACTCTTGAACCCATTCATCCAAAAAATAAATGCCAAAGTTCCAAATTAACCTGGATCGTAATAAATTTTCATGGGCACAAATCGACCCAGAAATCCAGAATCCGTATTTAGCTTCCAAAATATTACTCATCCAAAGTATTATTTGTGACTTCGGGCAGATCAATCCATACGTAAATCCAAATTGAAGCAAATGAACGATGCTCAACGTCTGGTCATTTTCTTGATCCAACACAGAGGGGGAACTTCAGCTAATTGGGCTTGCCTTGCTGGATTTTGACCCAAGCCCCATTACCACTGGTTGAGGATCAAGAGCTTCAAAGAGAACACCCACTTCAATGACGAGGGGTGGAGGGAAGGGGGGGCCGCCTAGGCCATGGCCCCACCCCAGCCAACTTTTTTTTTTTACATTGAAAAAAAAAAAATTAATTTCATAATGTATGTTTTGTATTAGAATTCAGTTTGGCCCTACCTGGATCCAGAGGTCAGACTGCCGGCCTGCCCCTAAAGAAAATCCTGGTTTCGCCCCTGCTCTCGATAGCTAACCCTCAACTTCAGACAATACTATGTCTATCTCAAACTGGATTCAGGATCAAATATTAGGCCCTTTGTATGTGTGTGCGTGTGTGTGTGTGTTGTCACTTGATAGCCGTCGATCTCCATATTCTTACAAATAGACTTGCTGTCCATCTCTGAAAATTTAAGTGGTTTATAGAGGTGAAGTTGGAACAAAGCCCTTGCCTATATAAAAAGTGGTATATCCCAGACAGATGAGAATCACACACATTTTTCCTATACACCTTTTTCAACTATTCTAATTAATGTAATCTTAAATTGCTTTTATGGAAAGAAATGTACTAAAATGACTACTTTCATGCTTGTGATCTTTTTAAAAAAGTGCAAATAAGCTACTCATGTTAAGCCAACAACTTGAGACGGCAAAAAAGAAAAATAAAGGTTTTTCTGTAAGATTAGCTAAAACCAAAAAATATCTCATGACAAGCAATAAGTAACGAACAAATTATGTATTTAGATTAAGCCAAAATCATGCTGAAATATATAATTTTCAGGTGTCTGGTTTTGTCTAAGATGTAAATTGCCTCAAGCTTAACATATGTGTGTGTACAGTGTATTTGCGTGAATCATAATACTTAGTTTGACCTTGTCTTTTGCTTCAAATGTTCAAACCAATGGTACCTCAATTATCATAAGATTCAAACTTCTAGATGATAAAAATGGAAGAGTCAGAAACCATGAATATAGTGACGACTTGAAAATGGCTAAACAGAAACACATTGACCTCGATTCCGGTACACGAAGATATTAATAGATTATAACAAAAATGATCCACAAGTTATTTTCATGCAAATTTGAAAGCAACCCAAACTACAATTAAATGCTATAAGCATTTAAAAATCATCAATAGCTTATAAAACCCAACTTCTAGAAACATAAACTTAGGTCCTTGTGATTTTTTTTTTTTTTAAATGTGGGGATCATGTCTCCATTACTTAGTTCAGTCAAAAAATGCATTTGGAGATATGAGCTAGAGTACATCGCACTCAAATGTACGTATCATCAACCATGGCACCTGTCCTCTGTCCTCACTACAAACAAACAGGGACTACCCGCCCATATGAAGGCATGCCGGCCGGGCCCTATGATCCCTCCTTCGTCCTTACAGCATGGCCAGTCGGGTCCTTCGGACCCACTTCTTGGTCTTCTTTTTCAGTGTCATCGATATCAGTGTGCGTCAATCCCTCATCACAGTGAATCAGAGGCTCATGCTTTAAATATTTATTGATATGGACATGATTTAGCATTATCACCTTGTATCAATATCAACCCATATTAAATAAGATAAAATAACTTTTTCAAATGTTTTTGTTTTTAAATTTTAAGACATTTAAGCCAACAGCCAATTTGATCCACTTGGCACCAACTTCAAGGTAGCATTTGATAAGCAGGAATTGTACTGTAGTATAGAAAAAATAATTCAAATTTTCAAAAGTTTTCAAATTTTCAAATGGGAAGGAGAAAGGGGAAAGAAGGAGGGAGGAACGGGGAAGGAGGAAGGAGAAAGAGGAAGGGGGAAGAAGAAAGGGGAAGGATTGTGGAAGGAGGGAGGAGTGAAGGAGGCGGAAGAAGGGAAGGAGGCGGGCGAGAGGGAAGGAGGCGGAGGCGGACGAAGGGAAGGCGACGCTTTTCCATTTCCACCAATTCTTCTTTACTTGTCATCAAACATTTTCAGAAAAATAATTCCAAATCAACAAACACAACATAGTTTTAGAAACTTAGAATTTTATTTCTCAAACCCAATTTCAAAAATATATTTCCAAAACATATTTCTATCATCAACTACTACCCAAAGAACTCGAACTTTGATCCGCTTGGCACCAACTTCAAGGAACTCGAACTTTGATCCTCTTGGCATCAACAGTAAAACCGTCTTGGTCTACCAATGAAAATTTTCATCAACAACCAGCTACGAAAATACTCCTCAGACTTCAGATCAAGGACGACCAAGCGTCCCGATCGAGCTCATTTGATTCCTCAGCAAAAATCTAGGCTCCAAGGACGACACCGGACCCCAAAAAATCAGGCACACCACCCCTGCAGCTTGTCCTTGGGCAGGGCTCATCATCTTAGCTCTCTCTCTCTCTAGCGCAGATGCAGGACCCAAAGCTGTGCCCTAAGGCGAGCTTACCCAGGCCGATCTAGCGCACTGCTCTAGGGAGAGAGAGAGAGAGAGTCGGAGCAGTCTCCAAAGAGGCGGACTAAACCATGCATTTAAGCGTTTATTATAAGAGCTTTGCTCCCCGTTGGTGCCCTCAAAGATAACATGCCTTTGGGTGCAGAGCACATGGGGCGACACCACTAACATGCCTTCACAATTGACTAATGGTCAGCACCCAGCCCAACAAGCAACACAGTTCTCAACCAACTTACCCAAACCTCCATATTAATTTTTCTTTTCTCTTTGGTGCTTTGGTAGAGGTGTGGGAGCCTAGACTTCACCCCCGCCTCCCCTCTTTCATGTTACCATAGAATTTACAGACACACTAATTCATGGCCTTTACTGTTTCCAAGACCTACGCACTTTTCTCAAGCTATCTCAGTAGCGGGACTGATTTGGTACAGCGGAGGGTCCTGATGTTACCATAAAACACCAACACAGCACATGGTTCTCTTTGGTACTTTTTTGGTCTCATAGCAAGGGAAACAAGGGCACGAACATAACAGGAGAAAGAAAGCAGGTGATAAGGTGGGGAATCCTGAAGCCAAGGCTGAACCAGGCCATTTTTGCAAACCTCATCTTTGCCATGGCAGTGTCCTTAAGAGCATGAAGGTCAATTTCTAGTTCTATTTAAATAAGTGAAATGATATTACACCTGTTCCTCTGCTTGCTTGGTGGACCACTATCAGTACAAGCACAATAATTTATATTGCTTTGAGGATTTTACTGTCCATTATAGGACAAGATACTTTTCAATGAGCGGATCCATTAATTGGTCTACTTCTTACAAAGTATCTTCCTGATATAAAAGAAGAGAAAAAACCTTCATTTTAACTATTTGCGTGAAGAATGGGAAGCCAAGACTCCCCACCTGGCCTCTTAGTTGCCATCGATTCAACCAGCTAACCAAACCCTTTGGGTGTTTCCTTTCCCGAATTACATATTTTCTATAAAACCTTTTGAAGAGTGCTTATACTTACGGTCAATACTCAGAAACAAGTCATGCTTTTGAATTTCTTAACATGAGCAGTACTTCTGCCGACAATTGGGGGCACATTTTCATCATTATCCATCATCCCACATTGGGAACCTCAACAAATTAATTGGAGGAGTGGTGGTGCATTTTTTCAACTTGATGAGCAGGGAGAGAGTAAATAAAGATTTTCACAAGTTTCTATGCTCACGATTTTAGGGTGCAAAAATCCTTCTTCTCTTTCAACATAAAGGGTCGCTTTTTAATCTCATTGTGTGTTTATATATATATATCCACAGAAAAGGTGATTCATCTTGAACCATGTGATTTCTTAAAGTGTAAAATTCCATTCTTATTTAAACTTCCATATGAGCGTCCAACTCCGACGAAATCCAAGTTGTTATTTTCCTGAGGCAGATGGGGTCTTCTTAGAAAGAAGAAACGATGAAAGAATCTAATAACGTCTAGGAGGCCGGGTTTCATTAATTACTTCTATCATCCAAGCACGATTATCAGAGCTTCTGGTTTCATGCACACTTAAAGGAAGTACCATGACCCACAATGAAGAATGCCATGCTATGCCAGCGTCACAGCTCGATCCATGCATGGACACCGACTCAATTGTAAAGTTTTTAGTTAAAAAATAATAATCTCTACAAACAACTATCGAAAATAAGATTATTCTACAGAAATGTCAGCGGTTTGATTATCTAACATCTAATAAGGATACGTTTGTTCAGTTGAATTTGTTAAGAAAATAAAATTTTGATCAATAATCGAATTCAGATTTGGCGTTTGCATTCTGTTACTGAATCCAATTACAAGTGAAATTTGAATTTGAATCTGCATTTTGTATGTTCGAATATTTGGTAGTAGCTGCCGGCATTTGATTTATTCACATTCTTAATCTCAAGCAGGCCAAGAGAAGCAGTCGTATTTGTGGGACGTGATTGAATGTAGAAGAGAGAACGTCTCGTGAAACAGGCGTTCTGTTTCAAATTTGTATCCATCTGTCACTGATGCCCCATCAAACATGATAAAGTGTCAGCATATCACATGCTTGCCCCTTTTAATGTTGCAAACAATCACATCTCTAGTGATACGACAAATTTTTAAGATAACCATCTCATACTGTTGTATAACAGTTCATCTTAGGATGGGCTTTCCCGTGATCAGTGGCAGTCACGAAGAAGCTTTTGAACTCGAACAGTATGCTTTGATGAAGGGAAATAGAGAGAAAGGAAAGGGAAAAACAAAAGGGGACTGAATTCAGGTGTAAAATTATAAAGAATTGAAAGAAAAAAGATCAGGCAAAACAAAAACTATGTTTAGCCAAGACAAAAAAAGAAGAGAAAGGAAAAATTTGCGTATTTCCAACCTCTCAAAAATTAGGAAGATTGAGAGGGGAAGGTAGAAACACAACACCCACAATTACTTTCCAATATTAATGTATCTGATTTTTTTCTTTTCCTTTCACTTTTATCCATCCAAGCACAATAGAAAGGACAATACACAAGAAAAGTTATAAATTATCGCACATGCCTGAGCATAAAATGGAAAATTCATGAAAATGATTTTGGTTTAATGGGTGCGGCCAAAAGTTTATCTCTAAATGAACATTTCTTTGACATAAGAAGAAAGCATGGCTTATGTCATCGTCCAATAAATTACACCTTAAACAGTCATTCCAAATTGGCAATATATTTATCAAAGTACAGTGACAATCCAAACCGGGGGCGGAGCTGGGGCGGCGCCGCGGCCATGGATACTTCATCTCTAAATGCAAGTAAGTTTTTCACATGTCAGTTAGGTGGCAAGGAGCGGGTCATCCACATGACCACACGAGAGACGTCTCCCCCATGAAAGGACATGTAAGCTTTTCAAATGTCGGTGGTTGAGGCTTAATCTTATTACTCAAGGAAAAAAAAAATGAAACCCTATCATATTAGATCAGTTAGGTACATATTAGTAAAATAAAAATTGCACCAATTTTCATCTTAAATGTGGTGTTCCTTCTTGATGGAGTTGGCCAGGTCATGATCTGTTACATGCTCATAAACCCTGAGTCCGATTGAACCCAAACTGCACACCAGCGGTAGCAGGAGTTTATATCATGTGGAGGCAGGAGAGCTAAGGGGCAGTACTTAAGTTTCAGAATTTGAAAAGGCAAAAATACGTACATGAAGAAAATGGTCGAGATATCAATATAAAAATAACCAAATTATGTGGGTCTGTGTGGGCCATTGCCCACACAAGCCCACACCTACCTCCACCCTTGTGTTGAGGGAGAGGGGCGCTGTGCTCAATGCACCCTCAAGCATTGAATCCTTCCCGGATATGAACGTCAGTAATATTGTAATTCAAAAATTTCATATATATATATATATATGGGATGGATGTTTAATAACTTTCTAATGCAAAATACTTCAAAAATCAGTGGATCCACATAAAGAACAATCCATGTTAGGCCATGATTTGGTATCATCCTACTCATGATGTTGGCTAGGATCTTGACGGGGACAACGTAATCAACCCAAAATGCAACCTAATTTTCTATATGTCCAACTTAGCCCAACAAAGAAAGTGGCGGGTCCAGAAAACCGTCGGACTCAACCTAATAACTTTCTATATGTTCAATGCATCTTACTGCTAAAAAAAAAAATCTAAATAACTTTTTGTTTTTGGTAGGTTCGCTGATGCTAGCCAGATTCCCTGCAACAGTTTACAAACAGATATATATTTGGAAAGCTGCTAGGAGGCCTTTAGTCAATCGGAGGAAGCTGCTCATGACAAAATCTTGATAGATCTTGTTATTCCGAAAACAGCCCTGCTGCAGGAGGCAGCACCCCCTTTTATTAAGAGGAATATGCAATAGAAATCAAGTTAGAAGCCACATGGATAAAACAAATTAAACCAAACTCTATTTCATTGATCTTGCCCGTGTTAATGGTTTGGGAGAAAAGAAAAGAAACATGTAAAGAAGTAATAAATGACTAAAGTGCCTTACCTTTCTTTTTTTTTCCTTTTTGGACGGATCGAGCATCCAACCCGTATGGCAAAGTGTTGGTCAAAACATGTCAATCATGCCCACTTTTATTAATCCTTTGAAACTAATCATCTCCATAGTCAATGTAATTAGTCTCTATCTTTTGATTAACCATTTAAATTGTCTCGACCGTTGAATCGTCCACACAATTCCAACAAATCCTCAACTGTTTAGTAATTAGATACTAGTATGCAGTGGCAGAGCCACATATGGCACTCCCTTCAATGTTTCTTTACTTCACATTAGCATCTTCATGTATTTGCTCTGTTATATATATGAGTGACATTTCAAATATGGAAATCTGTAAATAAGTGGCCATCCAGAAAATTCTTTGAATTCGCCACTGCTAGCGTGTGCTTAATTTGCATATTTCTATAAAGATGAGAGACGAATCCTTCGCATCTAAATTTTTTTTTATGCAGCATTCTCTAAAAAGAATGGTTCCCAAATAGAGTAGAGGTTATAATTAACGCTTTCAAGTTGAAGAAGCTAAGCGTTGAATACCTGAAGCGCAAAGCCTCTGGCGGCATAATTTAGAGCAAAAGCTTGCTAACTTCAGCTTGCCTACAAAACCGCAAATCATAATAAGTTATACAGATCAACAAAGAGGAAAACATCAAATCTCACAAGTGCAGATGCCTTCATGAACTTATTACTTGTGTAATTAAGTGATGATACTAATGAATGGGCGTATGATTCACTCCGGGTCGAATCTTACATTGGGTGCACCTTAAACTTGTGGTTCCAGTAAACTATAGAGTTGAAATCTAAAGATTCAAATCTGGAAAGGGTCTGAACTCTGACTTTACATGTACAAATTTTAAGACGCAAAATTATCAATTTATGATGTACTTCATGCATTATCCAAACAATAGTTATATACATATATTACAAATCAAGAATGTGAAATCGTGAGGTGTAAAATTATATAATCTCGTGTCACCTTAAATTTTAAATATAAAGCAAATAAAGGCTAAGCCGGACCTGCATCACGTGTCTCCACTATCGGTAGGGCGCCCAAGTGGGGACGACCGATGCGGTTCGGCGCGGCACCAGGACCCAGCCAACCGATTCGTTGATGGACTCGGGCCGGTTCAGTTAGCTGCTTTAAGTAAGTTAAAACAAGACTGGAGATTGAGCTTATCCAGTCAAGGGCACAAAGGGCAACGCGTCCCTCCTTCCGAAGAAAAGACAGTTGTACACACAACAACGTCACTGACACCACCCCCAAAGTACTACGACGTCTCTAGGAAATTGACGCCCTCCGCCAATCCCAAGATTCACGCTTAAACACGCTCGTTTTCTTAAACCCTAAAGAAACCCTAAACCTAAGAAGAGGAGAAAAAGGAAAAGCCTGTTGCACCTTTTACAAGGGCCCCTTATAATACGTGGCACCCTCTGCCCGTTCGAATAAATTATAACCACATTATATAAACGATCAACCATTCAACCGGCCCCTACGCTAGGGTTGGTGCCTTCTGAAGACACTTTTTTAGCCGTATATACATATGATTTTTTACATAAAAATTTATTACATTGTTTTTGAAAATTCACCTTGGCAAATGTCCCTTATGTAAATTTTTTATCAGATGAATTAAAATTTTAGTAATTGCAATTTATTCTGTATTGGAGTTTTTTTTTACAGTGATCAAACTAGGAGCTGAGGTAGGTGTGGGCAAGCTTTAAAAAAAATGTTTATTTTGATATTGAAGCTTTATGGTATTTTTTTTTTCATTTACATACAAATGCCTCTTTAAAATTTAAAATTATGTAACTAATGGTTTTTAGTCAATTTTTTTTTTACTCCGCCTCTGGATCTAACAATCAATGGCAACGTCAAGTTTTATAAGCAAAATAGAATACTTTTTATGCAAAAAAACCGACGCCATCAGTCGGAAACAAAACCGACTGGGAAATCCCGATTCAATTCTAGGTACAATCCATTGTGACGAGAAAGTAACTACATAATCACCAAACCTCTTCCTACCCTAATCTAGTTTGGCTGGCTGATCATTTGGGTGTTATTATTTGGATTGATGCAAGTTGATCCTTGAGGTGCCCAATCCTTATCTCTCCATAGGTGAGTGTCCCTAGATCCATGTGGCACATCATTTCAGTGGTCCTGTGGATCGTGGCCTTTCATGACGGGTGTTGGTGTGGGATGAACTAAAGACAGATGATATAGGGTGGAAAATCTCAAATAATTTTGGCACGAAAATGCTTTGTCCATGTCAACTGTGACGCCCATGCTCACCTAAGGCTCCACAAGATTATCCTATTGAGATCTATGTCCACGTGAGTTACCTCTATATTTCTCTGAGGAGGAACCCTCCATGATCAAGGCGATGAATTGATCGCATTATGGGGGTTAAGCAAATCTCATCCATCTCCATGGTGTTGCTTCATGTTGCAGACTTTACCTGGCCGGATTGAAAATTGTGTTATAACAGTGACTCTAACAAATTATCTCCAATATACATTAGGAAACATACAATCAAATAGGAGCTGAAGCAGATGTTGATCGCAACTCTCAACACTTTTATTTGAGCACAACTGCTGAAAATTTGCATTTCTGAATATTTTCTACCAATTATTCTGCCGCGCATGGCCCATGAATATCACTCGGGGTAGTGCACTTCAGTCTCAGATCTTGAGTTATGAAGCCCCGAAATTTAAGACCTTATCAAACTGAGTTAACTAATTATAGATCTGATTATCTCGTTTCATACCTAAAATTGACCTCAACATTCAGCTTTTGTATGTGACGAAAGTTCAATCCAATCAAGTTAGAAGTGAAGAAAATGGATTTTGTTTTAATTTGTAGGCCGACGTGAGACCAGTTCCCGGCAACCCATAAAGTCGGGAGAATGTTACAAATACTGATGAGGCACGTCTTTTACTTTTACAAGTTGAAAATAAGATATATTTTATGAGGCGTCTAAAATGTTAATATTTGAACCCTACCCCCAGTTTGCAGTTGCTGATGGGGTTCCCATTACATTTAGTGGTTAAAAAAAAAAGCAAAATGAAATCCATCTTTTGGCCTTAAATTACCAAAGTGAACGAAAAAAAAAAACCAACTTATTCCATCTTCATAAACAAAGTCCAGCAGTATAGAATATATTTTTAGTGGCAACGTTATCCCCAGTATTATTTAGTCATGAAAAGTGACATTGGTATTTTGTCCTTAATGAATATGTGAAGGACATTACTGCAAAATCCCGAATTCATGGTCCTTTCCTCTGGCTGTTAATGTTTGGGGTCGTCAGGTAGATGCTGGCGGCAGTTATGAATTGCGTTTTGGCAGTCAAGGACGTAACAAGAATCAAAGATATGACTTTCTGAAGCTTTCCAAATGACAAAATTACCCTTCTATCAGTGAGTACTGAACTGACTAAAGTACCCTTGCCTTACTGCCCGAGGGACAGACGAAGGCCTGTCTGCCCCTTCAACGAAAGGCAACTCTTTCCTTTTTCGGGCAGTCTTGAATGTGGGAGGGCCTAGATCAAGGCACTAGGCTTCCGGGTTCCTGTTCATCTAAGAAGATTATTATTATAATTCCTGCAACATATGCATATATTCTAAATATAAAAATGATCTTATCAGATTATTGGTTTAACTGAATAACTCAATCAAATCCGCAGGAAAAATGGAACAAAATCGAATTTGGTAGAGACAAAAACCAAACACGCCTAGCGGAATAACGCAGTAAAAGGGAAACTCAAGTCTGAATTAATTATTTGGTGTAACTTTTCTGAGTTAAGGTCGTATACATGTAGTTGGCTTGCCAAAGGAGTAAATCAGAACATGGATGCGAGTACGAGTAACTCTTGTCTAAAACATTTCACCGTGACATTGAATATCAAATGCGATAGAGTTTAAAGCAATCACACTAATTTGCACGGAAGAATGCCATATAGTCGATCAAAATGTATTTCAAAGAAGAAATCAAGTTACCACTTACTTGTGTACGTATGCCAGCAAATTGGCTATACATCTAGCGTACTGATGAGAACACATTGCCAAGATTACCGAAATGTTTTTGTGGCTAAGCAGCACAAGTAGGTGAAGCGGTAACTGACTTGCTCTGCGTTTTCCTCATAGTTTAAGTTCAATTAAATTGAATAAAAGAGATATAGTTTGTGCGGCTGATTCTTACCGACGAAGTTAGGGCTGGTTAATGAACCCAATTGAGGGAACTCAGAAAAAGAAAAAAAAAAGCTTATTGAGAGACATCTACTCATCATAAGTGAACTCAGCTCCAGCTCAACCATTATAAGCAAATTTTTTTTTCCTAAAAGCTTATTATTTCTTCATAAAAAACTAATAATACATGCAATATACGTACTACTATATATATATATATATATATATATCGAAACCTAGCACAAACCTAGCGAGATCAGCAACCCCATTTATATCATTAGAGAACCAGACCTAAGTGTCTATTTGACTGACAGGAATGAGCGGAGAGAAAAAGCTGCTGGATTCATTTTTCCAACCCTATATGGAGGAAACATTTCGCTAGACTCCCTCCCCCTTCCCAAGACAGACCTGCCTTTGTTGAATTGTTGCATGTCCTCTACTGTCCATATTTAAAATGGGGATGCCCAAGGAGAAGTTCCGCTTCTTTTATCTTTGACTAAGCGCTATTGTGCCGGCAAAAGCAAAAGCGCTAACTACAAAACCCACAGGTTTTTGCGAGACTAACAAAATATATGAAGGCTGGGGAAATATTAAAAAAGGGGCAACGCTTGGGCTATTAGCAAAAACAAAAGAGGTTCACATTCCCAGAAACATAAGGGGAGGAGGACTGTGCACTTGTCCCTAACAGTCACATTCCCATGATTTTACATCAGCCTGTTACTTCACTCCTTGTCACCGCCTCCCACCCCCACCATCCCCCACTTCCTACTTTTAATTTTTTTTTCTTCTCTCCTCCATCAAATCCGTCATTTCATGGGCTCAATCCTCCCACCATATCTAGAGTTAAAATACACCCCGGATGACCACTCGCCACCCTTTGCTCGACACTGTACTTACAATAAAATGAATGCACCAATCTTGTCTGTCATGTACATTTGACATATCTATTTGTATGTCTTATTGAATAATCCTTTTCCGTTTGCCTTTTTTTTTTTTATTGACTGGTTCCGTCTCTCCTCTCTTGCCTCTTTCGTTCTTGTTCAGTCTTCATTGTTGGAGCCTTTACTGAGAAGGCTTTTCTCGGCTGCGACGTTCAGACGAGACTCTCAGATGGCGTTTGTAAATGGGGGCCTGAAGAAGGCAATGTGGTTGTATCCAAAGGGGCTGGGATTCGATCCGTCAGAAAGATGGGGGCATTCAGCTTGCTATTTTGATGGAGTTGTGTATATTTACGGGGTAAGAAAGATCAGATTCATTCATTCTCCTCTCTCTCTCTCTCCTTCTCTCTCTCCACAGAGCTAAACATGTTGTTCTTTTATCTTCAGAGCAGTTTCAGGTTCGTGTTACCAATGTTTCAGGTGGATTAACGACAAAGTCTATACTTTCTCTGTTGGTGCTTGCTTTTTATTTTTTTTTCTCTCTCTGTCTTCCAGTATGATTGATAGTAGGTTTCAGCTATGAACACCTCAATGCGGGATTGTTTTTCATTGAGTGGACTGTCATTTTTCTCTTTTGAAAATTGATTCGATCCGCATGGGATTATTCATGTCAAGAAGTGGTAGCTCTTGTTTGTCTTCTTTTTTTGCTTGTATGACTTTAAACTGAAAACATCCATAATCTCTGTGTTTATGGAGTTTAATATATTTCAATGGGTGAGGCATTTCGCCAGTGATTCTGGTTCATACGGCCGTACGGATGAGTATCTGTAGATGCGTGAACATCATTTTTAAGCATTTAGTTCATATTTTTATTTTTCTTTTTTTCCTTGGAGACAGTCGATTTCGTGGAGCAATACTTTCCTTATTTTATATTTCAAAAAAAAAAAAAAGAATGATGGAGGGAGAAAAAAAATTATATGTGAGTTTTAGGTCTGGTTTGGTGTTGGCTTATGTCATGTTGTAATCTCTGCTCGTTTTTTTCTTTTTACGCATCCCACTTTCTTTTGGATCCTAGACTTGTATTTTTATTTTCTTCTTCTCTGTGTCCTGAGTTATTGCTTCCTTAGTGGTTTACACTTTAATAATATCAACCTTTGGTTCATGGTTCCTCCCCAATTCAAGTGACCGAAACCCACATTTTGGTTCTGGAGATTAACATGGCATTAGTTCCAGCAAAACAGATATGGAGTTACTCGTATTATGCCACTCTGTATTTCAGTTGTTTATGATATCATTTGCTTTCACACAGGGATGCTGCGGCGGGATGCATTTCAGTGATGTCCTTGCTCTAGACCTGACAACAATGGTTTGGAGTACCCTTTCCACTGTAGGCAAGCAACCTGGAACAAGAGACAGTCATGGTATGGCACTTGTGGGGCACAGAATGATAGTTCTAGGTGGAACTAATGGCTCGAAGAAGATAAATGATCTCCAAATGCTGGATCTTAGAACGAAGGAATGGAGCCAACCAAAGTTTGAAGGGAATCCACCATCGCCGCGTGAAAGCCACACCGTTACAGTTATAGGCGATGACAAGCTTCTAATATTCGGAGGGAGTGGAGAAGGGGACGGAAATTACCTGAATGACGTTCATATTCTTGATTTGAAGAACATGAAATGGATTTCCCCCGTGGTGAATGGTGAAGTTCCTGCACCAAGAGATAGCCATACTGCAGCGGCAGTGGAGAGCAAGCTTATTGTATATGGTGGGGACTGTGGTGATCGTTACCTCGGTGATGTGGATGTTCTTGACATGGATTCCCTAACTTGGTCGAAGGTAATCATCTTTCATGTTCTGCCTGTGGGCAATTAATGGATGCTGCTTTACTCTGTCATGAAAAATCATCATTTCTCCTGTCATATAGAAAAAGTATCTGTAAGTTCAATTGAGTGCCCACCGTTCAGCACTGAAGCCTACTGCATTTTTTGGGATTTTTATTTCAGGGGCATACACATTTACATGAAAAAATAAAGAATCAAGTTCTTCCCTTCCCATGATAGAAGAGAGAAAACATGATACCAACGTTATTGCATTCAATAAACCTGTTGAAGAATTTGTTATAAGTTTATTTTTGCTCGAATAGAGATACTGGATCGAGTCATTCCCAGTTAGCTATGTATGAGTGTTTGTGCTCTCTAATGTTGGTTAACAAGTTCAACGGCCTGTATTACCTTGACAAGATTTCAAAAGCCTAAAACTGGTACACTTTTTTTGGACTAGTTCCACGGGTAAGATCTCAGACGGCATTTGTCATATATGAAGTTCCACTAGTTTTAAGACCATAAAGAGAATTATCCCTTTGATAATCTCTTTATTTACAGTATTGCAAATCTTAATGAATTTTAGCTTCAGTAGTTTGTGTTCGTTAGAGGCTTTAGGATGATTAACTCCTCTTTTAACGGCTTTCCATTGTCTAGCAGTTGATGATCCAAGGACCCTCGCCGGGGCCTAGAGCAGGACACGCCACTGTAACAATCGACTCTAAGGTCATATTCTTCCTTACAGTATTTTCTACAATATTTCCTCGGAAGAAAGATGCTCAAACAATTGGTATTTCTGATTATAGATTTTCATCATTGGTGGAGTTGGGGACAGGCAGTACTACAGTGATGTTTGGGTTCTTGATTTGAGTTGCCGTACATGGAGTCAGCTTGACATAGGTGGTCAGCAACCTCAAGGGAGATTTTCGCATAGTGCCGTAGTTGCTAATTCTGATGTAGCAATTTATGGAGGGTCAGTCACTTATCTGCATTTTTCTTGAGTTGATGAGCACTACAGCATAACCATCATATAGATGTTTTTGAATTCGTGTCTACCAACTAGGTATCTGTATGTGAAGACTTTGGTTGGAATCACATAATCTCTATGTCAACTATATGGAATCTGCTTTTTCTAAGGCGTTTTTAACATACGGTCATGAATTTTTCTGCTTATTCCTTCAAACGTACCTGGAAGTTCATTTATGAAAACACTGGCCTTATAAAATGCAATCATAAACGCACCTCATACTGAGTTTGGCTTTGTTTGGTTGCTGTTGATTCCAATTAATCGTCCCATTGTGTACACTTGCAGATGTGGAGAGGATGAGCGCCCTTTAGACGATCTACTTATCCTGCAATTAGGAGCAGAGCATCCTAATGGCCGTTATAACATTTCCATGTGCAAGATTTTTGGCAAACAATGGAGTCATGACAAACCACGGTCTTCACCTTGTAGGAACGGTTTCAAGCATGAAAATTCTGAAAAAGAGGCTGTGTCCCCACAGGTGCGCTCATGACTTCCTTCACTGTCAAGTATCCACTTGCTGAAATGTTAAAAAGTACTGTTTATTTCTTTGTACAGAAGCCTATGCTCTTTGGAGTGCATACAAGGAAGCATGAGTTGAACGGCAGAGCAAGTGAGGTTGATGCAGAATCAAAGTACTCACCATTGCAAAGCTCAGGTTTGGTATTTTATATAAATTGACGTGGATGAGACTACATAGGGTGCAAGGTTCTTCTGAACTGTTTGTGCAATTGCTTGCAGAAAATTTGCCAGTGAAAAGGAGGACATCACAGCCAAGGCTTTTCGAGAATGGAATGGAACAGGAGGAACACTCTCATTCACTATCGCAACAATCTTCACCGTCCCAGTCAGATCAAGAACAAGCTGCTGGAAACCCTGACATGAATTCGCCATCAGCTAATCTACTCAAGCACAGGAAACTGAGTCATAATAAGTCCAACAACTTGGCACATCATCAAGTTCAGATGCGAAGCAGCTTGCAGAGAAGCCCTCAAAATGGTCATTTTGTGGCTGCTGGATTACACGGGCATCCAAAACCAGAACCGTTTCTTTACTTTCAACAGAATGGCAGGCCAGATGGTCAACAGGCTTTATCAGATCTCATTCCTCCACAGAAAATTGCTGCGACTAAAGTTTTAGCTATTCCAAACTTGGTGAGGCTCCATAAGGAACATTACCCTTTTTCGAAACATAACGTCGTGTTGTACAGACACCTGAACTCGCCTGCGAGTGCCTTTTCATTCAGACTTGTTTGTGACCATTGTAGATCGGAGCTGAAGTTCAAGGCACAGTTGATGGTGCGTTTGATTCTGGCTACCTGATGACTGCAAATGTCAACGGTCAGATATTCAGAGGAATCTTGTTCACTCCAGTAAGAACCTGCTTCATTATCAACATGGAATTGCATGAAAAGATATGGAACTCTTACCCTCTTGAAATTTAAAGCTAAATGACGTGCATATTTCTTTTTAACAGGGTCCCGGCTTTGTAGCCAGAGAAGCGTCGGCGATTGCTTCACCAGTTATCTTAGCACAACCAACATTTGTAAGCATTCCTCATGGGGCTATACCCATCCCAAACGCTAGCAATGGAAACAGACCAGTGCAGCTTGAAGTTGCCAGACAGCCTATTAACTTCGTACTACCAGCTTCTCACGGTAATCTGCTAGAGTCGAGGGAAGAAAGCAACGGTAGCCGAGCAGTACATGAAGAAGGCAATGGAAGCAGAGCACTACCGAATCACGTCCGTGATGCAAAACTGAGGCCGCTTCTCAGTGGAGAGAAATTGGCCAATGTTGATGAGAACCAGAAAATTCAAGTCCCTTATGCGGCAAGGCCGGCACGAGTTCAAGAACCAAATCCAGCCGTCCAGGTATCTCGCGCCCGATCTTCAGTCAGTCCGCCACAGAATGGTAGGACGGCGGACCTTCAAGGGATCGTTCTGTCATTAGGTGCTCCTGGTGGAAAATAGAATTACAGGTTCTATTGTATATTTGAAAATAGTGTAGCAAATAAAGTTGTTTAATAAGTTAGATTTACATACTCATAACAAGAGTAGCCATGTTACAAAGCTTAAATCAAGTCCATGAAGCTTGATAGCTTATTCTACGGTTTACTCTGGAAGAGTCAAACGTTTGGACGATCAAGCAGCTAACCTTGCTTCTTCTTGTGGCAAGCTAGGCCAATCTGGAGGTCGAGCGTCCTTTGTCTAATTATGCAACTGATAAATGATACCAACCAATCTCCATCTGTATGTTTACAAAATGTGTAACATCATTTAGGAAGAAGCCACTGTCAGATTGGACACTGAACGTGATGGTTTAAACTGGTCCGTGGCGGTCCTCGACGGTGGCACAAAACTACTTCAGTCATTTAATCTGTCCGGTTTCCACCCATTCCTACCTTTGTTATAAAGCAAACAAGCATATAATGACGGAGTTGGTCCTACCCGGACTTCAACTTCTTCTCAGAAAGGACAACCGCTTCGTTCTACATATGATCCCTGGGAATTTCTAATATCCATCTATTTCCTAAAATAATATAAACAATCATGATAAACAATAAGCCGTAGAACTATTTTATTCGAGAAACTGTGTGGTTTCCTACTACTAGTTTTTCGCAAAAAATAAATTAAGATAACGTAAATAATTTTCATAAACAGTAAGTTTCTGCGAGAAACTTAGGTCCAACAACTATCTCAATATAATAATCACGATAAATTTCGTGCCATCAGGTCGTACGTGACGGGTGATGAACACTCGCGTCGCGACAAGGGCCTGAGGTTCCAAGTCGTTCTTTTCCTAACGTGGGGGGCATCACGGGGCAGCGTCCGACGTGGCCGGGGGGATGCCTCCTGCGGTTCGCAGGGGGGACCGTTGATCCCGGGCTCCTGCCGTCCACGTTTGGACGGGATTTGACGGGCGGTCGAGGTTGAGGTGACGGGCCCGGGCGTCTCCTACACGTCGGCCGCCGGCAGTATCCTCGTTGCGCATCGACCCCCGCGATTCTCGTGGGTTCTGCGACGCTTTCTCCTCTGCCGTTCTGTGAACCCCCTGGCCCTCAGAGCACCCTTCGGACGCCCATGAGTCGCCACAGGAACGGCGAGCCCCGTCCTCTCCGGAAATTCGGGTCTTTCCTCGTCGCGAATCGGCTGGGATCGCATTCTCATAAATGTCTCTGGCCACCCATGTTTTCTCAGGAAATTGTGTACATCTTTTTCTTTTGCATGCAAAATAATTTTCTAATAACACTGGTTTGGGTTCAAATTATACATCAAACTAAATCTAAATCCATTTAATCAGATTTCAAAATCTAAACCGTATTTCTGTAAACAACCAGCATTACATCGGTTGTTTTAGCTAATTAAAGATCAGGCTGATATCATGCAAAATTCCATGATATCAGGCCATACGGTAAAGGAGTATTTTACGTCGTTTAAAATGGAGAGCAGCAATTCCATTTAACAGGAGTGATAAATACTTCAGGAATAACTTTTGAAATAAATATTTTTGTAACAGCTGCTTGATTTTGGGATCAATTCTTATCATTGATTGTAATAAAAGCCTATATACATAAAATGCTTTACCACTATCGACTCAATAGATGCCTTCCATGGGACAACCCATGTTAAATCTCTTCCCGTTTTTTTTTTTTATCAGTTTCAAGTTATTCAGCCATATGACCATATACAGGAAGTCCAACCGTATGGTCTTCTGGTTTTGATTTTATCCCAACCAGTTTAAATTAAATTTATCCAACATGCAGAGAACACTAAGCAATTATTGATTAGTAAATTAATGATGGTTTCATGAATTTACATCTATATAATTTTCAAGTTATACCCAAAAGTTAAAACAAACTTATCTATTCTCCTTCAAACAACCTAGGGCCAATTCCCTCCATTTTCAGCCATCTTCTTCCATCTTAAACTCGGAAAAATGTGAGAATATCACACTGTTTGATAGTTATAAGTAAAATGAAGCCTAGAAGTGGAAAATCGGAAACATGACACCCTATTTGAATTATCGCCACAAGTGGTTCACCAACGATCAAAGATCGATCATGAAACGGAAATCCCCCCCAAACTATGGATCTTTTTTTATTTAAAAAAAAAAAAGCTTCCGAAGGTCAGCATCTATTTCTATGCGCAAGAGCCCCGTCCACTTACCTAAATTTAGGACATTGAAGTTCAAAATTACCATTCTGAAATTTCCCCTTTGAAAGAAGTTGTCTGTCTATATTCTTTAGACATGACTTTACTAGCTAACAATATTTTTCTTTCTCCAGTATTTCTATTTTTAGAAAATATTCTCCAAACATATCCCTGAAATTAACAATGGTGTTCTTTCTTAATTTTTGGAATCAGCAATGGGATTGGCATATTCTTACCTGATCATGCCAGGAGATGCAGATAGATTACTGACCTACTGAACTCCTTCCACGTAAATGTCTTGAGCTGATCAATTTAACCTGTCAGATGAACTCTGATTAACAAAAAAACGTTCATGATTTTGTGTAAGATCTTTTGGATTAAGCAGAAGCATATGGACATGACATAGTCGTTTGGCAGCAGAAGCACCTAAAGGATTCGTTTATTTTCTTTCCATGTTCAAGTAAGAACAAGTCTTGTTGGTGGCCGTACGTACTAAATCGGTGTCTATTAAAAATTATGTATGAATTTACTAGCAAATCATAGTAAATTATTTATCCCTGAAAGAAATGAATGCAGTATGGGTGCTTCTGTATATTAAATTATTAATGCATAAGGCTCCAATCAATTAATGCCAGCCCAAACTAAGAAGTAAAGAACTCTATCCATAACTACCACTAGGTCCGAAACGCAAATCATATGAGCTAGTTGAGGATCTCGAGAATATACCTTCCAGCAAAACACCATGTACATAATACATGCTTGTAGGTGTTTCATCTACAGAGATGACAATGACTGATTGGAACTTAAAAGGATGAGATTGAGGTCTGTCATTCTCAAACCCGTGACAAGCTATATAGCTGAGATCAATATGGCCTTTCCATATTTCCCTTTCCCTTTACCTACTACGTATTGTATAGTTTCACCACATACACATGAGGCTACCATATGTTGCTCATTGTCCACTTTAACGTGCTCCAATGTTATAAAGCTAACTAATTGACGTATGAATTCTACTTGTTTTCTACTCGAGTTCTAATTGAGATCATTACTTAACACACACACACACACACACACACACACACACACAGAGATTACCAGATTTGACATATGCAGCCTCTCCCTAACTCGATTGGAAGCAGAGTACCTGATTTATATCCAAACCTGAATTTTACATCGTTGGCTTACCATGGCCGGCAGGTTAACTATATACGCAATAACAGGGGTTTGTATATTACAGGAAAAACATCTCTGTCATTTTATTTAGTTAATTTATTTCCATTTTTCAGGGGCACTCATGCCATTATAGTACAAAATAAAAGAAGCGGTTTGTAGGTGCTGCTTGGCAACAACAGGAGGTTCCTGTGCCATGTACTGTTCTGCCCTAAAACATAGGGCAGAATCATGGTACACTTTTTAAAGTGTTCTATATATCTGACAAAATTAAGGCAGGTTCATTTGAAGGGAGTAATCTGTTAGTAATCTGAAATGCTTCATTAAACAGCAAAGATGAATTCACCAATAGCCATCACATAGGGAATCAATCCTCCAAGAAAGCTATAAAGAAAGGGTGAATTGTTAGTCAAGGCAGCAAATTCAGCCACATGCTTATAAAGTTGGTCCGCACCTTGATCTAAACACTTTTTGTTAGATAATTTTGTTCATGAGGAAAGCATGAAATGTACGTTAAAGAATACTGTGCCATTTTGCAGTACTAGACTCGTCATATAAGGTTTTAAATGGGCCAAATCTGGCCCAAGATTTTCAGTACTATCTAATTGAACCCATTTGGGACAAGAGTGCTAACCCATGATGTATATGTTTTAAGATAGGTTTTCTAATAAAGCTTGTATTTGGATGACACCTTAAGAAATCACATCTTGTGTAAACCTGGCTTTTTAACCAGTCTTTGAAACCTGTTTTGCATTTATAGGTGACAAGATAAAAATCAGGTTTTCACTTTTTGATGGATCAAAAAAATGAATTGATACTTAAAAATATAGTTCTATGTGAAAAACTTGGGAGAACCCGTTTCTTTCTTTTTAATTAATATTTTTAAATATTTGGTTCGTTGCGTACATGAGTACCTCTTCAGATATGACGATTTGCAAAGGGTGCTCTCTCCAAAAAAAATTCTACCTTCGCCACTGCTTCAGACCCTTTTGAAAATGGGTTTACTCAAACACACCTAAAGCGGTGTTCCTTTTATATTGTCATCCAAACAGCCTCGTATGCTTCAATCTTTCTGCATGCGAAGCAGCCCCTTTATTGCATGAATTTCATCACAAAAAATACATATTTGAAGTATTGAGCTATAAATAGTGAACCATTCGACTCAGCCGGCCCAACATTATTGCATACCCTAAAAGGCAGACCCCAGCTAGACTCGCACTCAAGATAGACCAAATAGGGTAAATTAAGGACACGGGTGGACGGGGCCTCCATGTGATGTTAAATAGGTTGTCGCTTGGCCTTTTCTCAGCACGGTGGTCAGAATCGAAATTGACAGATCGTGATATAGGCGGTAGTTGGTCACCTAGTAAGAGGAACAAAAACTGAGCCCGAATGGTCTACGACAATCAACAGCCTAGAATCTAGGTAACTCATGCCAAGTAGGAAGCTTGGCGCACAAGTGAATGAACAAGGACATCTCTGAACAGTGCCGGGGTACTTGGACAATGTGACTCGTCCATTATCTTCTGTTCCGCGTCAACACCAAACCACTAGTTCCAACAGTGGAAAATGGTCAGCCGCAAAGCAGCAGCAAAGATAAGCTAGAATGAAGAAGAGAGGCCGAGACAACTCCCTCAAGGACAAGGGACATGGAATGGTAGTGTCGAAGTAGACTACTCCTTTTTGACACTGGGCGATGGTTAAGACAAGCCATAAGATGTGTGTGTGCATACCCAGATTTAAGAGTTCAGTCGTCGTTGATTATCATGCATAATTGTCGAAATATACACGAGAAACATTAAGAAAGTGGAAATGAAGAAGGGAATGCTAAGGATACCGCTGTGAAGCAAAATACGTCCATGAAACAATTTCCTAAACAGACATAAATATTATGCGGAAAGTGATGGAATGTTATTATGTTAATGCAAACAAATAAAATGAAGCATGAAGATGTGTCAGAAGGGACATGGGGAAAACAAGGAATTCTTATAACATAAAATTGTCATTATATACTAATACGAAAGCATAAAAGAGATGATGAAATGCAGGGGAAACTGCCACTTAAACTGAGATCTGATTCTACATGTTAAAGGAAGGGAACATCCGACAAATATGAAATAAAGTTCCATCTTTAAGTAGGAAGTAAGGGGCACCCAACGGATGCTTTCTTTTGCAACAAGAAGATTTTGAATACTAAAGTTTAATCTAAACTTCATGTTAAAGGCGTTGTGCCTCTATTAACGGAAATTTAATTTTATTGAAAAAGGAACCCAGAATTTAGTGATCCAACATATTAAAATTCAAGAGTATTTCATTTAAGTAAACAGAAAACGCGTTTTTTTTAGAAAAAAAACCTGAAAAAGATTTTTTTTAAACATTAAAAACGAAATAGCGTGTTTTTAACCTGTTTTTAACACGCTTTATCACCTGTTTTTTACACACTTTTTTTATTTTTCTAGTTTTTAATGCCAAACGGTTTTTATTTTTTATTTTTTATTTGTTGCAAATCTAATTATTTTTAGATGCTTATGTTATTAATTTCTCAGTTATTTTATTTTTTTCTCAATTTTAGTTTTTAATTTTTTTAAAAAATTTATCATATTTTTCTCATTTTTTTAAAGTTCACTGTATTATACATAAGAAAAAACCTCACCGTTTAAAGCTCTCTTTTAAAACTCTGTTTGTGACAATGATTTACACCCTTTACCAATCACCATGCCACACTTAAACAGTGTAAAGGACAACATTATCTCTAAAAGCCAGCTAATTTTTGGTTGTGTATCGACCGACTAAGACCTGCTCATTTTTTAATAGATTCATAAACAATGACAACAAATTCTATATTGTAAAGTAAACAAATTATTTTAATGAAGTGGCGCAGCCATCGTAGTAGCAGGCCAATCGTCCAAAATAAGTTGGTCCCGCTTCCAACTTTTCTTTTATATGTTTAATTCGGACACTTAAATAAAAAAATCCAAAAATTTACATGTTTTGATTATCTTTTAAGAAATTAAGCTTATTGGTTGTAAAATATTGCTCGTCATCAAACATAAACCCTCTTCACTCCTCAGCCCAAAAGCCACTCCCCGTTACACACCTCCGTTCATATTAAATGCTCGGATCCCAGTCATGTTACACAAACATGTAACACAGAATCGCAACAGGACAAGACAGTGACGATTGCTCGTCCGTCAAGTGTGACCCCAAAGCACAAGGCAGAGAAAGCCAAATAATGCGAATTGGTTGTTATGATGGAAGAAGTATTAATGGGCTATCCATGGGTTAGGTCCATGTCAAATTAACGTTTCCCCTATCCTCCGAAATAACAAGCCTATAGGTTTTGCTACCTGACAAGATTCCGTCATATCGACAAAAAGGAAACCATAAAGGCATTTCTTTGTGCAACCAAAAGAGATACCACCTAGGTTAGGTGAGGCGCAAATAGAAATCATATACTGAGATCCGCCTCGCCTATCACTCACCAGTTTTCATGCGACCCGAACTGTACCGAGATCAGTTTTTCACAGCAGCAGTTCGATTGCGATTTGGATTCCTATTCAACAAAACCTGGGCAAAATCTTTTTCTTTCTACTGGTAAGCTGACGTTAGACAAATTCTTCCCAGGCTATGCCACCAAAGACGTCACCGCGTTTCGAACTCCTGACCTCCCCTATAGGGATGTCAAGTCCGACTCCCCATCAAAGGGAACAGAGATGATGATGCTACTAACAGCTTGTGATTTACTATATATGATAAAATGGGCCTCAGGAACATCCTATGCCAAAGGACATTCTTAAAACAATCAGGACATTCTTAAAACAATCACGTATTTGTGTATTAGTGGAGACACGGTTAGCAAACTCAAAGATTCAAGGAATTTGTAAAATCCTAAAGATGGTTAGCAGTAAACTGGTGTTAGATCGAGTTAAACTGCATCTGAACAAGTACAAAGAAAAACTTGGTTCAATCAACCAAATTTTATCAATGTCTAGGCAACTGTCTGTTACTTCTAGATGCTTTGTCGAGCAATCGTTTAAGGTGAGTGCATATTGCGCATCTTCGGAGACAAGGACCAGAACGACCTCTCAAGCTACGTAATGCTTCCCAGGATGGGGCGTTGCCTAGTTGATAACCTGTTATTTTGATCTCCCTTACTACTAGAAGGAGTTGGCAAGGACGTGATTTTGGTAAACGGTGGTTCAGACCCAGTCATCGCAACCTCCTTGGAGAAGTGACCGCTTGGCCCCAAGTTATGGCCTCAATTTCTTTCAGAGATCAACTCGGTTGTAGCCGCTATGACCCCTTTCTGAGGAGCCCCCTCCTAAAGTTACGGGACTATTTTGCCTTCGTTAGAATAAGAAGTGCCTGTTATTTTGCATGGTCAATCCACCCGGCCACTTGCCGTTTAGAAAGAAAGACTACATACTTATGGTACACACAATATACATGTAAGAGCAATGTTGTAAAAAATCGGATCAATCAAATTTGGGAAGCTGCCGATCTGGTAAAGTAGTCAATGTCCTAAGTCGATCACGTCATACAGGACGAGCTCCACATCCCAAGCTAAGATATGGCGGACGTAGAAAGGATTAACCCTGACTTTATGGCAAGACAGAAGTCATATCAGCTTTTGACAAGGACGGACAATGAGAAAGATTGAAAGAACGCTGAAGAAAAGATTGAAAGAACGCTGAAAAAAATTTAGGCCTGATTGATAGCCTGCACCAGAGATTACCGACCAATTCGTCAATGACTTGACTCGATTCATTTGTAAAAATCTCCTCAACAAACCAAGACTCGGCAATTAACAGTCGGATTTTTAGGTGAATGAACAAGAAAAATGTGCTGACCAAGGGGATGAGACTTGCATGAAATGATCATGAAGGCCATGGCACATCCAATAAAGCAGGTCAATCATGAAGATATCGAAGACCTTGCACATGCAAGGAGAGAACCACAACAGGTAACGCAACTATATCACGGAAAATAGTTGCGGGCAGATAGTGCTGTAAATGTAAAATCTCTTTACCTGAACGGTGGCAAAAGAAACATTGTAACAACTCCTTACCATAAGAAGCAATACCGATTCAAAAAATCTGATATGTGATGAAGAATTGCACGCACTATTGCTCTCAAGTTTGCTAGTGGCCTTCCGTAAACGTAAGTTAATTTCAGTGACACACGTTTGTTCTTTTCTCAACAAGGTGATGATCGGAATTAGGAAGCCTCATCCATGGTAAAAACGAGACTGGCTAGCTATCACTGTTTTCTCCTAAATCCTCCATGATTCCCTTTTCATAGTACTTCCTACCAGCCGCTTACGAGTCGACTCTGACCAGGAAAAGCCTTTATTGCTCACTAAAAACTTCTTCACAGCAGTCCAGAGTTGTTGCAGCATTTGGAAGATGAAGCGCGTATTTCATGGAGGTCGATGCCTTCCTTTCAAAGAAGCAAGCAATAGCCAACCATCTAAATAAAGGCTTCATTTTTCTCATATTCCCTGTCAATAACCACCCGCAGCTTGGAGATGTCACCCGCGGAATCGCACCTTTTCTGCCCCTCGACAATGGCCATCGAGGTCCGAAGGCCCTCTCGGCTCTCGCCTAATCCTTCTCTTCGCCCAAGTCATCCGTCCCCACCCTTAGTGCCAAGAGAACATTCTTGTTTGCTTCACAAGGAACGTAAAAAGGCATAAAAAAGGGAAGGCTCCCCTTTTTAAGAGGCAAATCGAAAACAAAGCCAAGATGGCGAGTCTCGCCAACCAAGCTAAATCAGCTTGACTCACCTTTCCCAATAAGACCGTTTTTAGCGTTTATAATCTTAGGGTGAACTAGAAAAAGTCCGAGCAGACCCAAACCTAATTTTAACTAGCCATATGTTTTGTAATAAAAGAGACATTCACATGTTACAACATGGTGTAGTTTGATTAACATTTTCTTACTTGTCACCTTACCTGATTTAATTAAATATATTCTCAAAAGACAGTAAAATGGTAAAACCTACACCTAGTGAAGTTTAAATGTGGAGATAACGCAATCCTTTCTGTTGCGTCTCTTCATTAATGCAACTTAAGATGCTTCGCATCAATTCGAATACTATTTAACTATATTCGATATATGTGAATATAAAAAAAATTAAAATTTATTATATATACTACAACATGATGAAACAAATATACACTACTGAAGTTTTATATAATGAGAATATATTACCATTTATTTTATAGAATTAAATTAAAAAAAAATGTCATCTCATTCAAACCATTGAGATAACTCGCCCAAGTTAGCTAGGCAGATAGTAGTCAGTCTCATATTCATCAGTCCCGAGCTTGCCACCCATGAATCTTAGTAGTACTGCAGAAGGTAAATGTAAACTGACCTTCAGTTTCGGAGCTTAAGAAGACATTTCTCAGGACCTAATGCTAGACAAGCATGCGGGCTTATGGTAACATATTTGTTTCCATGTCATCTTGCGACAAAGATCTAATGGAAGTTGACAGCAACGCAAATTAAGCAAGTTCTTTTGATGACAAACTGGACAATGACATCAAAATTATACATAACGAAAAGGTAATTGCTGTAACTGATATTCATGATATAAGTAAGGATATCAGAATGATACTTGATCACAAGAGAACTACTGAAAAGATTGAATGCTTTTATATGTATAGGAAATCAAAATATGCAAAATAAGGATAAAGGCTGAAACTATCTTCCTGCCTTTTATGAGTCATGGTGTACGATGTAACCAATTGTATGACTTGCATATCTATCCTTGTTTTTTACTTTAAATAGAGTGGTGCATAAGTTTTTTAGATCCCCTAAGGTCAATAACAAAGTTCACCTTATTTCTTACAACTGTTACATCTTCATCCTGCACATTAAGCTTCAACATTGAATGAGTCCAATTTTGTTCTCTCGAGCTGATGCAATGGAATCTTAGTTATAGAATGCATGCCGTAACTCCTATGAGAGTCAAGATATGATCGGGCTGTCTAAATGACGGAACTCCTGCACCTCCGAAGCATACCGTCATAGAAATTATGCTTCTTGCAACATGTCTTCATCCATCCCTTCCTAACCTGGAAAAGACCTCTCTCTTGAAGGAACGGATTGCTGGGACACTATCATAAATCGCCTGTCCACAATATTGGCGTCTTACTCATTCTGTGTGAAGAGGACTTAAATAATTTTACTTTAATTGTCTTAAGAAAAAATAAGAGGTTGATCAACTTATATGCCCTACTATCAAACTTACCGGTTTTTAGCCATTTTTATAATATGAACCATCGCTGGCCAAGGAATAGGTTAAAATTGGTTATAATCCATCAAACCAAACACTTTGACTAATTTTGAGATGAGCTGTCATAATTAGTATAAAAGCCAAGTCTTAACACTCAAATCCGTTCTATATATGCCAACTTGTGTACCTTAAAGGGAGTGGGTTCCAATACCCTGTGTATGTGAACAGATTTAAGAATAGTTTTTATTTCAAATTGTTTGCAAAGAATCTTAAATATACAAACTTCTGAGTTTTTGGATGTTATTGTTTTCCTTATCTTAGAACTTACTCTAGAGAAATACATTTAACCCCAAGTCAACCCCTTGTGTGTTCATTGTTTGTAGTTTCTACGACTCAGCATAAAGGACATACGTATGTGCATCCATCTTCTGGTTGCATGCACTCACACACACACACACACATGTATATATATGGCCAATTTTCCATTCAGAAAACCATGAACATTGTTTCCCACCAACAGATATCCAACGCGATTTTTCTTCCTTCTAAGGTTGAAGGCACAAAAAAATTTGAAGGATGCTGAGATCTCCAAATCTGACTCATGCTACAGAACAGCTTTCAACATTAGAGCGAAATAATGAAAAACAATCTAACTATGAAGGGTCTATAGGTCCCGCATTGGATGTTTCACATCATGACAGAGGTATGAGCAATGCCCTTGCTATTGAAGGCAGTCCTCAGCAAGAGAATGAAGTTATTCATGAAAAAATTCCACTTGAAAAAACTCAGCCTAACATGTCGAACTCAAGCAAAGGCAGGTATCATGAAACTGAATATAATATATATTCTGCCAAAAGATTATGGTTAGGATGTTCCACAGGAACAAAAAAAAAGTTAGAGAGGCTCTTAACCACCCTAGCTGAAAAAGGCTGTGAATGATGAAATCTCATCTCTCCTTGAGAGACAATGGAACTTGTAGATGAATTTGATCGAGTTAAGTGGATCTCTTGATGAAATTAAAAGCAGATGTTAGTCCTGATACGTTAAAAGACTCAGTAGGTAGATTGGCATATAACCTAATAGAGGGAATAGACTTTCGAGAAACTTTTCTCCTGATGTGCAACTTGCAAGTATTTAACTTTTTTATTCCCACTGTTGAATATCAGGAGATACACCATCTTGATGTCAAAACATACTATTTCACATGGTTTTTATTAATGAATACATTTACATGCATAACTTCCAAGCTTCCTTGATAAAAAGCATCCAGCTCATGCTTGTAAACTCAAGTGTGCTCTATACGGGCGCAAACAGGTTTTCAGTACGTGGCTTGAGCAATTGAGCAGTTTCCTTCTTGAGTACAATTTCATTAGTAGTGTGGCAATCTTTCTATGTTTACATAGAACCAGTCTCTAAAATTTTCAGTTTAATGGTATACCATTGATGTTATATAGCTCTGGTAGGCAGTTATAATGGCTTCATTCAACTTTCATTCAACATTTACAAAAGCCTTCCCATCAAATGCTTAGGAAAACTACACTGTTTCTTCGGGATTGAACTCTCTTTCATCAAAATCGCATGCTTCCTTGTCAAACGAAATATTCAAAGGATATTCATGACGAAGTTCTATTTTATGACAACAAGCCAATAATCATACTTATTATTTGTAAAAGTAGAAAATTTAGATGATCCAACCCTTTATAGAAGAATGGTTGGATCTTTGGATTTTTCAATATCTCAATATTACTCCTCCAGAGATTCCTTTTGCAATAAATTATGTGAACCAATTTATGCATGAAGCAAAGGATAGACATTTTTTATGCAGAGACATTCGATAAAATTGGAAAGATACAGAGAAGTAAAGAGGATTTTTGAGGTATAACAAAAGGAGTTTTGATCTTGGTCGTTACACATCTGGTCAGAACACTAGATTTATGTCTTCTATGGTGCTGATTGGGATGGGTGCCCAATCACTAGACACTCCGCAAATAGGTCTTGCACAAAGCAACTGTATATATTGGAGTGCTGAGAAACAAGCCACTGTCACCACTTGAAAGAGTTATGAATTCCTATTCTACAAGCCCCAATCCTTTATTGTGATCATCTGAATGCTCTTCATATGTTTTCCAACATATCTTTCACAGCAGGAGAAAGCATAAGGTTACCATTATGTTTGCCAAACGGTTTCTCATGGAGATTGATCACTAAATTCTTTCTTCCTGACAAACAACTTGGGAACTTTTTTGCTAAGGTTTGTTCACTACAAAATTTCTAGCATTATGCACCAAAATGGACCCTCAAAGCAGGCACAGTTTGTAGATGAATGATAGCAGATCTGTTTCCATGCTAGCCTGTAAAATGACATGGAAGTTGGCAGCAACACAAATGGAGCAACATCCTTCGGTGATGACAAAATGAAGAAGGATACAAAAATTATCTATAACGGACAGGAAATGGTTGCATATGAGGAAGGATATCACTGTAATCCCTTATCACAAGGAAACTGCTGAAAATATTGAACAAAGTTTTCATATAACAGATGATGTTAGCAGTTGCATAACTGTTGTATACATATTCCGTTCTATTTTTTAATGAAGTAGAGTAGTATGAAGTTTTCCATCTGGATGTAGAGGCTTTAAATATGAAGTATTTAAGTTCAAGAGTGCACCGCTGCAACCCATAACTTCAGAGGCAGAGAGAAAAAGAGAGTTTCAAAATTGCATCCTTTTCCAAATACCATGTTGCTAACCTCTTGCTCGCCCAATAACAGTGATCCAGAAGCCACTGACGTGCCTGAGAAAGAGTGAACTGAATCTGGTTGAAATATGTTCCAGGTTCGGCATATTTAGAATGTTTGATGCCAAAGAAGAAGAATGTATCGAGGCATTTGCAAAGGGGGGACAGGATACACTGTCGACTCATCGAAAAGACAATAAACGGACAACCAAAGATAGAAGAGACAACATCCTTCAGCAGTTAGTCAGTGTACATGGATGGAGCTCTTGCACTCGTCGACCATTAGGCCAAATGAAGATGAGAAGTCCTTTAGAACGCCGAGCAGAAGCGTGGCTCGAAGGTCGCCTAACCGAATACTTATGCATGTGCACACAAACAATGACTTCATAAATAGGCGTCATGGGGAGGGAGCGAGGGAAGGAGGGGGAGTGAGAGAGAGAGAGAAAATTGTGTGCATATATGCATGGAAAATGGTGCATTTGACTTTTTTTTTTTAATATCTTCACAAAGATGTAGTTGAAAAGGGTAAATCCACTTCCAAATCCCAGGAGCCAAGCAATGGAAGGTACAAGATTCTGTCTCAAACAGAGCCTAAAGTAGCAAGCATAATCATATCTCTTAGTCCTCAAAGCTTGAAGAAAGAGAAATTATTAGACATTAACAGAGTATAAGTAGCAAGCTTAATCATATCTCTTAGTCCTCAAAGCTTGAAGAAAGAAATTATTAGACATTAACAGAGTAACTCTGACAAAAGCCCAAAATAAATAATCGATAAGGGTTGTCACGAAAATAACAAAAACATAATTCTCACCAAAGTAAAATAGAAAAGTTTCTCTCTCTCCCTGTGGGTGTGTGTGTGATGCATGCGTATGAAAGATTGACAGTGTAGAAAAACTTGTACTTGGATAAGCTCCTCTACCAACTTCAAAAGATGATCTAAATGCAAATGATGCTTTAATATCTTATAAATCTAATGCAATGAAAACCCGATAGAGTTTCAACATCCTGAATAATTTCCAACAAGAACCACGCAGAGATCTGCTACTCTAATATTAGTAGACAATTCAACTGGAACAGGGGTCACAAATATGAATACCTCATTAACCAAGATAAGTGAAACTTTGCCTAGTAAGTAGTAACAATGAAAGAACAAAGCTCAGGAAATGAAGCTATCCAAACAAGTGAAACAAAGACACATTGACTTAATAAAGAACTATTAATTACAGTAAGTTAAACGCACTTAATGTGCTCATACACTTACAACACATGACCCGCACAAGCTCACGTAGCTCTCGATCAGTAAATAGGGGTTCTATCTCCTTTTATTGTGTGTGTGTTTTTATTATTTTTGCATGATGTTCCACCGGCTTAAAAGGGACTCAAGTGTTTCCTTGCGTTCTCTATAGTGTACAACTTGATATCGCATAGTGGAAACAAAAGAAAGTGCACAACAATTAACTAGTGACTGAAAACACAAGCAGATTATGGTGTTTTTTTTTGCACATACAATTTTTCTGTAGTCTATTATCAAAAGTCATAAGCAGAAAACAATGAGTGTAAGCTCAGTTGAAATTAGGGATCAAAATAAATCCAAGATCAACAAAATATGATGTCACGGATATACCAAGGCCTCAAGAATATGCCCCGCTGAATACAAAAGAGGATACCCTGAATTTAGTAGTATGAACACCAAATTTAGGTAAAACTACAATAAATTCAGTAATCATGGCAGGGATTAATTATGATTGCTCTCTTCCATCAAATTAATGCAATTAATAAAATGAGGTGGATAAAACTCTAAAAAATAAACAAGGTTCATAAAGGAATCTAATGGATACATGAAAAATACTATTAGGCAATCTATACTGGAGCATGGTAGCAAATGCCAAGAAAAGAAGCCAAGCACGATATAATGGAAACTGGTTGCATGAACAATACTATTGTCCAATCTATACTGGAACATTAAAAAGTACTAGAAAAAAAATAAGCACGATCCATCCTCTGGATTTCCTTGCTGTCTTGCGTGGAAGTGAAAAAACTGACAATATAAGGGACATAACAGCGTAACAATCTTACTCATGATAGAATAGAGATCGACACCTTTGACAGAATACGCAAGACACGTATTTGACCGAGCAGTAGAAGGTAGACAGAAATGCATAAGGGAGAGAAAGATATGTCGAGTAGTATAAACAAAAATCAGATGAACAAGTGTTCAACGACGATTTCAACTAAAAGCAGACTTCATCAATTTCAGAGTCCTACACGGGTTCGTCTTCTAATTTTGTCCTCGCCTTTTACTACAGACCAATACAATTTTGCTGAAAGTTAAAAACATAAATCTCAGAAAAAAAGAGTAGAAATCAATGAACTCGAAGATAAATCAAGCAGACAACAGAGATCTGACGAGTTATCAGTTGATCACGATAGAATGAAACCAACAACGGCGAATTATATGAAACAAAAAAAAGATAAATATGAATGGATAAAGAAGCAAAACATACGAGATCAAGAGGAATTTAATGTTGAACTCGGCCGACGGTTCACCGAATCGCCAAAGCTAAACTTCTCACGCTAATCAGTTTGATGTATTTTCCTGGTCCATTATATATGTGCAAGTTATAACAAACAAAAATGCAAAACACTCAATGTTAGACCCGAACGAAAAGAGAATCAACCAATTCAAAGACGCACTACGAGACTTCCCATGTCCGATGAATCATCTACCGATTCTCGCCGGAGTGCCTTCAAATACGGAGACAGAGCCGCAAGCACCAGAAGAATATAAACGAGCAGAAAGAAATATATCGTGTTCAGATCAAAGAGGTAAAGCAAAGGAGATCAAAAGGAAAATAATGATGACCTCGACTCCTTGCCCGTTTGGATTGCGAAATCGCATCTCTCTCCGTGAATCTTTAAGAATTCGTGCTCCGAAAAACGCATCCGACCGGACGATCGCCGGGATTCATCCCGGGGATCGTCCCTTTCTCATTCCTCCGATGCCGATCGGATGCGATAAGCCAGATAACCGATGCTTTCTTCCATCCAAATTTCAGAGTGAACCGCACGAATGAGGCAGGTAGCGCGCGCGTTCGAAATAGGCAAATGTGGAGGGAAAGCGCTTGGCTTACAAATGGCGCGGGTTTTATGCACGGGATAAAAACTTCGAGGGAGGGCGACCATCTTTATAGGACAGCGAGAAAGGGGCGGGCCCCTGGCACACGGCCTATCCCCTAAAATATTTGGAGGTAAAATTTTCTAATGTACCTTTTTAATCAGAAGAAAAGGAAAGTTACGATTTAGTTTGTGCCGGAAGGAAACATGCCTTAGCACTCGAAAGCGCTAACTAGTAACTCAGCAACCAGCAGACGTCACCATTAAGCTTATCTTATCCCAAACATAAATAATAACAACAAAATCCTCTTGATAAGAAGAAAAAAACTTTAAATCAGCCGTGTGAAAACAATAATAGTTTGTTCCAAATCTCCAAATTCTACATTGTTTTATGAACCCACTACAAATTTGCAACAGTAACAATTAATTGTTTCTATCAACAAAAGGCTTAGATTCGAAACAAAATCAGTTACAAAACAACCTAATTCATAGGCCAATATAAAGGATCATATATTTTTTAAAATTTGTTACAATAAATTTTCCTCATAATTTTTTACGCCTATATGATAATTTTTTGACAGATTCTGAGTCGGCGATTCACTAAATGAACAGCCTCTGTAACCCATTTTAATTTCCGATTTTTATGGTGTAGGCCCTAAGCCCCTAACCGTTTGCAGGTCAGGCGTAAGAGTGTCGTCGTACCGTCTCTTTTTGACGTATGGAGTGTCGTCCTACCGTCTCTTTTTGACGTATAGAGTGTCGTCTTACCGTGTCGACTCTTGTCTTGGGCAAGATTTACATAATTTTGACGTATAGAGTGTGGCCGTCCTGTCCCTTTACCGTGTCGCTGTGGCGACCCAGGAATTCTCGGACCGTTGAGACAGGAGGAAGGGGATGGAAGTCTGGAACTTGGAAGACAACACCTGGGAGGACTGAAGGCGCTCATGGCTTCGCATACTGTGTTTGTATCGTAACCAATTTGTTATGTTCAAACGACACCACTCTGAAGTAAAAGAGAATGACTCGAAAGTGTTAGTGTTGGAGCTAAAACAGTAGACAAGCCTACGCAAGATCATGCCCGTCATATTACCAAAATGAGGGACAGAAAATAGAAGTTCAACAGAACTAATTTGCCAGTGTTGAAATACAATGAGATTGGCCAATGTTTCAACCAATTTGTTATGTTAAAGGGACACCACACAGAAGTCAAGAGAACGACTCGAAAGTGTTAGTATTGGAGCTAAAACAGTAGACAAGCCTACGCAAGATCATGCCCCTCAGATTACCAAAATGAAGGACAGAAAAATAGAAGTTCAACAGAAATAATTTGCCAGTGTTGAAATACAGTGAGATTGGCCAATTTGATTTACAGGAAATAAGATGCAAATCCACACGCATGTTTAACACTCCCACATATTGAAAGCTTTTATCAGGTACTACTACAAGCCAGTTCACAAGAGCACATATAACAATCAGTACTTAGAAAAACCAAAGGAAATGGCTGCTGAACACTGGTAATCACCGAATACATTTTAATGCTCTTCAAGACAAGTTGTACACCTCCTCCAAAAGACGATCTTAGACTGAAGAGGGTTCCTCTTTTGAGAATGTTTGTATTCCAAGAGGTCAGGGCTCTGCTTCTTTGGCCTCAGAATGGGAACTGTCCCATATGGGCAATTCACTGGTGTCAAGGAAGTTCTGAATATGTCTGCAGCCATGTCATCAAGATTGCCTTTTACATCCTTCTTATGCGGATAAGAGCTTGGCCTCATCTGCAACAGGATTCCATGTCATGGAATTACAAAGCGGATTGGGATTGAAAGACAGATAGCAGTACATAATTCATACCAACCTAGAAGATAGTAGTGAACTAGTGATCCTTATCCAGTTGAAAGCATCAAAGCCAATTAATGAACATGCAGACAGTGAAGAACAAAAAGAAACAGAGGGAGGCCTCATATTCATGGAAGGAATAACCTAAAAGGTATCATCTAGATGTTCTTTTATATATGTAGAAACTTTGGTTTTGAAAGATTATTGTTGTCACCTAATGTATTTTGTTTGTTTTAAAGGAAAAGTATTGGCGGTGTACTTACATTTCAAAGTAGACATAATAGGCAAATTATTTACTATTCAAGCGACAACCAGGAAAATTATGACGGTAAAATTTTTGTGTCAAATTTCAAAGTTTATTTTGTCAGACATAAGCCTGTGATGAACTTCTTAACATCAAGAAGAGCACACAGAAATTATACTTCAAGTGTCAATTAACAAAGTCACAAACTAGTCAGAGATTATCCATCAGTTTTCCAATAAAAAATAAGCACTAGTCCAAGAAAGTGTTCAGATGCGGTAGTCCAAAAATAAAGATGAAGGTGTCAACAAGGACATGCATACTTCTTGGTAAGTAACGTGATTAAGAATTTCAAATTTACTAAGAATGAATACCTGGATCTTGTGCTTCCTAAGGACAGGATCTCTGAAAGCTGGCTGATCATATATTTTCACGCAGTCGATGATGTCACCAGTGGCAGTCTGAGAAAACAACATGATCATCAGCCCAAAGATTCATGGCAAACAAATTCACAAGGCAAATAAGGTAAGGATGTCCTTCATAGTTAGGTTGACAAACTCATAAGGAACTTTTTCCATGCCAATATCACGTCCTTGGAACTACTATCATCCTGAATATGTTAACTCTGCATTCGTTCATAATTCATTGTTATAATGGACGTGAAGGGACATATTTTAAAATACGGCCTAAGGTTCAACAGTGAAATTAGGTGCACCCACAAAGAGGTCCAAGACTGACATATTCCAAAGAAAAGTACTCTAGGTATTCAAATTCAATTCTTGATTATGGGCAAGCTTTGACGGTTTCTCCAAATTATTCAATTGAAAATCCTCACATTTGGCCAGTCCATGCTTCAAGTTCTGCTGTAAGACAGGCACACATGTATATAACTCTGTGTGCGTGTGTGTGTGTGTGTGAAAGCGTCAGCGCTAGGCATGCCCGTCTCCCGTTGGAGTTAAACAAATCGCATTGTTCTTCTTTATTAGTTGAAGACTGGAAGTTATCAGTCATAAAGTTCCCTACCAGATACAGTTTCCATGGCACTTTCCTAAGCAATTGACTAATTGAGCAAACATATTGGCTAAGAGATTCCTATACACTATTGCGAAGAAATAACAAGACACCAACTCTTTCTTCCTTTAAGAGCAATGGACAGAAGGCCACTATCTTCACCTACATTCCTGGAGCTTCGCAAGCAACAACAATGAATACGAACACCGACATCGTTAGAGAAGGCTAGAGACAAAAGGGCAAAGCTTCCTCTTAATAAGCTTCTTTCTCGGCGATGCCAGAGGAGGGGCCCCAAACCCTGACCAACCTCTTGGACAGCAATACGAGCAAAAATTGCTCGGAAGAAACCCCAAGATTCTTATAACAGGAACTCCAACAAAGAACACGGAGAAAAACAACAGCTAAATTAGGAACCAAACATCTTTAGATTCTTCAAGCCACATCAAAAAGACGAGCATATCATGTAAATACTAAGATCAGAGAGAGAGATGTGCATTACCGCTAGGGTCTTGATGGGAAGATTTCCAGAATACCTAGGAACGGAATCATCACTCCTCACCACCCGCCTCCCTTCGGATTCATAGGAGAGTGCCAGTTGGCATTGGACTTTGGTGCTAAAGTTGCACCTGGCTTTTCTAGCTTAGCCAAAATATGTTTCCTAGCCCAAGTGCTATATGGATTTTCTGGTGTTCAAGCTCAAGTTTAGCCGTATTCAGACCTTGATCGCTAGAAGCTTTTGGTACGAGGCTTGCTTTGTTGGTGTGAAATACCCTACAAATCTGCTGGCCGGCATGATCATTATGGTAATCTGCTCTATGAGTTGATGGGACTCACCACTTGTATATATATATATATATATATATATATATATATATATATATATATATATATATTAGTTGAACAGGATGACAAAAAAAAACATATTATTTCCAAGTGTTTCGGACAACCCTAGTTTAGGAGTACTGCGATGGAATTTGTTCTAAAATCCACTGGTTTTCCAAGTCCATCACGGCCAAATAAACAGTGGAGATGTCAACATTTGCCCATTGGCTGTCGGTCACTTGCAACATTTAGTTGGAATTGGCCATTCAAGCGTTTTCACAGCCATCACTTTCCTATATATTGGAAACTACGCTTACACGTTTGAAAACTCATATTTCCCCTTTTCTTTGACCATGATGTGATAGGTCGTAAGCTTGTCCTTATCCAACCATAAAGAGATTGGCAAGTTCGTATGATTTGATTCTGGAAAAACGTGAAACAACAGGAGTGTTTTTGAAAAATGATTAAAACAAAATACTAAGATGAATTATTGGGAACATTTGTTTGAAAAATAAGTTTGGTGGATTGCGCTAAATTCGTCCTCTAATTTCAGGTACTTGATGAAACATTAAGAGGTAGTGAAATGAAAGAAAGGTCATGGTCACTGTGTAGTGACGCAATGATGATGCCAACACATTAAGATGGAAAGCGTGATTTGAAGCAATAGGATAACAACCAAGAGAAAAAACTTATAATTCCAAGTGATCTTGACAGCTCCAATAACGACACCCCTGTGTGAAATAGATGGTGATTGACCAAGGGCGCATGAGAGTGATTTAGCCTTAAGGAAGACGTGATGAATTTGCTATTAATCATAACCGTTGCTAGTTTTGCTTAATTATAATGTAATGGCCCCGAAAAAAATTAACAGCTATATATATATATATATATATATATATATATATATATATATATATATATATATATATATATATATATATATATATATATATGTGAGAGAGAGAGAGAGAGAGAGAGAGAGAAAGAAAGAGAAAAAATGATCATAATGAATAATGAATGGATATATATATATATATATATATATATATATATATATATATATATATATGTGAGAGAGAGAGAGAGAGAGAGAGAGAGAAATGATCATAATGAATATAATGAATAGCCTTTGCGAAAGTGCATAATCATTTTTTATCGAACAGCCCATATGTTAAAATTGAAAAAAAAAAAAAACTATCATCGAGGTTCCAGTGCCAAGAAAAGGATGCCTTGGCTTCCTCTCGTATTTTTTAAAATTTAAAATTTTTCATGTAAAATTTTAAAACGATAATTTAACATATATAAAACATTTGAACATTAGTTTGGTACTTTACACAATAGTTTATGGCACTTTCAGTTTCAGCGATGAACTTTTAATTTTTAATCATATCACAATATATAATATTTTAAATCTTAATATATATATAGTTATTTATTTATTTAAGATGCACTTTCAAATTTAAATATACTAATTGAGCTGCATATATTTCTTTTGCAATAACGGAGCGGGGCCTACTCCTGGCAATTTCCATTGAAAATATTAAACTATTAACCACATTAAATTAGAAGATTGTAACCATATGTCACGATCCGCTCTTTGGGGAATTAAAAGTTGTGCAATACTAAATTGGATTTAGACAATATGCATCTCTCCGAGTAACTTGTCTTACATCCCTTCGTTAGCGCCACAAATTTTCGCATGCGTGTCGTCGGGGCCTTGTCCTTTCTGTATGACGTGTGGTCACGCTGAAAGCAATTTCGCCGTATAGCTTTGACAACTCAAGTTCTTACAAGGTCGTCGCCAAGAAATAATTTGTGATATTTCAAACGTTCCAAGAAAAAAAATTCGAAAAAAATATTCAGAACGCATAAAAAGTTCATTTTAATTTTTTAAAAATAGAAAAATGTAAGAAACATGATTGATATATGCTGGAAAGGGTTTGACATTTAAATATCTGATATTTTATAATTTTGAAATTTATTAGCCAGAATTTGATTATTGAAGTATGGTAATAGCCACGAGAAGAAACACCTACAATTCTTAATTATTGTGTGGTAGGCCAAATTCAAAAAAATTAAAAGGGAGACGCGTAGATGTAGAGGGCACTGGGTGTTGGTAAGCTTGGGCATCGTTGGCTGGGCCCGATAAGGATTCGGGTTCGGATCGATTCAAAATTCATGTTCAACCTAACCAAACATTTAAAACTTGAATCCGAACCCGAACTCAGTTTGATTAAATTAAAAAATATATATTTTTAATATTAATAAAATATATATTTAAAAAATTATTAAGCCGAATCAGGTTCACCCGTGCTGACTTGGCCCGAGTTAGGCCGGATACCCGACCCGACGTGCAGCCTTATACGTGGCGGAGGAGGTCGAACAACTTTCACGCATGGGGGAGTGGACATTTTTATTTTTTTTGTGAAACGCATATTCTTATATCTTTCTTTTCTTCCAACGTTCAAATATTTTAATTTACATGGCATTTACAGTTAAAGTCTTCAAACATGCTTGCTACAAAATTGCATGCTGAAGTGAAGCAAAAAAGTATATAATTGCATGTATTTATATAAAATGAAATTACTAAAATAATTAAAGCAAGAATGACTTAAGATATTGAGGAACTATAAACTAAGCTATGCGTGATAGGTGGCGCCATGTGTCGACAACCAAATGCGAACAGGTCTACAAATGATTCAATTCACAACTAGCGTTTCAGGTCGATTCTTATAAATGCTGCTTCAAACATCTTCATCTGTTCCAGCCCATTGAATGGATAGCGATTGAGTTTAATTAATTTTTAACCAACAGGCCATTGGCTAGAAACCCAGATTATTATCATCCAACTATCTCAATCCGCCTTACTTGACTTTGATAGGAGTACATTGACAGCGTGTCAAGTTGAAAAGACACACACCTTAATGGTGGGCGCTCATAGGCTATGTCACCGCGGTACGCGGTTTTGCCGCACGTACTGGTACCGGTACGCCGGTACGGCAATACCGGTACCGCGGTACGCAGCGGTATGTTTGGATCTGGTTTCAGATCGAAACCAGATCCAAACTAAGCATATCCGAAAAAATTCTTTTTTAAACGAACTTCACACACGTCGGGGTCTCCCACCACCATCTCACGTGAAACAAAAGGGTTAAAAATACTCTTTATGCTGCTTTTTTGTTTCAAACTTTATCAATACAGGACTAAAAAAGAGTCCTTCTCACTCAAATGTCAAAATAAACCAAGATCTCCTCACTCTTATGTCAAAATTTTAAAGTTATTTTAAAGTTTTTATGAAATGGTTGTTTTTATGAGATGGTGTTTTGTTGATTCTTAAAAAAATTATAATTTTTTAATTAAAAAATTAACTTTATTGCATAAAATTTAAATCATACCCGTACCATGAATTTCAAAAATGCCGTATCAATGCCCGTTTTCTCGTACCCGTACCAGCACCCGTACCCGTACCACGGTGACATAGACATAGACCCATACCATCTGTTTTTCTTTTCTTTTTTTCTTATAACTTAAAGTATTCCAATTTTATTTTCAGGAAACTGCATGCTTATATCTATAGTTGCAACCTTAGGTGTTATTACGGTTTTATGAATCTACCAATAAAGAAACATAATATTACAATATTCCATGAATTTGCCTTAGTTTTTAGATAGATTCAAGAAATCGTTGTTACAATGAGTTGATATCACCAAAAGGTTTCAAAAGAAGCCAAGGCTCCCTCCATTCCCCTAGTTTTTAGACTTCATTGTCGCATATTGCACTAAAACTAGCAAGTAGCAACCGGTCCTACCAGCCATTGCCTCAACTACCATAGTTATCTTATGGGCTAATACGTGCCTATGTCAACCCCTTTCCCAGACAAGACCCATCAGCAGTTTTTTTTTTTCCTTGGCTCTTTTAGGCTTCCCTGGTCCGCCATGGAACTCATGAAACAGAACATACTGAAGTGTTTTTTGACTCAAACGTAATAGATTCCCTTGGTTTTGTTCTGCAAATGAAATGATTAGTGGCAGAGCTAATTTTTTTTATGCTAAAAGATTATATTCAAAATTTAATTTTTTTTTAAAGACCAGAATATATATAGAAATAAACAAATAATTAAAGACACCAGTGTCAAAAAAAAAAAGTGAGATCGTGTGGGCAACTGCTCATCCAAGGGGACTAGTGGGCCTAGTGGCTTTGCACTTTTATATATATATATATATATTATCACGGGCCTACTTTTTCAGGCCGTCTCTGGCCCGCGCGGCACCGAAGGCATTCCTCAAAGCCTTTTTACCAAGCCAGACATAGTCGGCTGGCAACAATTTTGGTGGATTTAATATGTAAGCACAACTTATCTTTGGGGGAGAGATGATTACTGACTCTGCATGACGATTCACAAGCCCAGTGACGATGGCAAGTCGCTACCACGGCCCTTGTCGGCTGGAGAAGCATACGCCCGGTTAGGCGCGCTGTCTAATTTTTTTCAAAGCAAAAGCGGTCAAGTTTTCATTACATGGAACCTCACAGCACGCAAGGGTTTACTTTCTATATTTTAAAACAAAACAGCAGCAACGCTTGATTATATTTTAAAATTTAAAGGTTGCGTTTTCCAAACATTCAAGTTCAAAGGTGAAGGGCCCAACGCTTAATCAAAGCGATGGTTAAGACAAATTTAAAAATGACTATTTATTGAAACTGAATTCAAACGTCTTTGGGGTTGAGCAAAAGGATTACGACTCAATAAAGGCTGAGCCAAAAAGTTTTGGTTAAGGAGCATTAGATATAAACTTGTAAATTTTTTAATGCACACCAATATGTAAATAAGAAAAACTGTTTAAAAATATCAATATACAAATAAGAGTTTTGTTGAGTCCGTGTGGTCAATTGCCCACACGCAACGCACCCGAAACCCTCCCCCTTGCTCCAAGAGCCTAAAGCAGTGTCAATGGATAATACAGTAAAAGAACACATATGCGTCATTTATGCATGCCAGCCCCACCAACTACTGCTATGTTTTTGGAGTCCCGACTAGTGACATAAGATCCAAATTTATTACTATGTTTAAATAAGTGGTGGGGTCAAGTTGTGAGTATTTACCCAAACCTACAGAATTAAATTCTTTATTTACACATAGATGGTTCATTAATTCTTACTTTTTTACATTTGAGTGCCCTTGTGCCTAGACTGGCTTGAATTTGGGTTATGTTTGGTTTCAAACACAAACTTGAGAACCATATCTAAATAGAACTAGATTCAAGGTGTGGGGGGGGGGGGGGAATACATTGTAAAAAATAAAATTTATTTATTGTCCTATGTATTTTTTAGTTGTGAGTTCAATTTGGCCCTATCCAAGTCAAACCCAAAAACTCAGCCTCCGTTTGGCACGCCCCTAAAAAAAATCCTGGTTCCGCCCCTGACTAGATTAAGTCAATACTGGATTTGAGCAATAAATTTTTGAGTTTAGATCGACATCGAATAGGTCGGAGACACTATACCTACCAAGGGCCCTACTTGGCCCTTCGGTTGGTGCTAGGACCAGAACCAGGTCAGGTCGGGTCGGGCCCAACTTGAGCTTGCTTACCTGATCTTTCCCTGCCCTACAACTACAAGTTGCCATGTTGCCTCACGCATATCGTGTGCACCTGTTACTTGGGGCTGTGCATGCGCTTTTAGTGACACATGGGAACAGAACATGCATAAATACTGTTGGCGTAAAGCAATAAAAAAATGTTGGGTGATGAATATTTGTATAACAGAACCCACGAAAAATGGAAGCTTGTTATTGTGGCGCATTTCCAATCAGATTTCTTTGACCCGGAGCCCGTCCTGCACCACATGTTCACTCGGGCCTTGCGTCTTCGGCCTACCTACTACCGTTACTTGGACCGGGTTTGATTGATTACCAATGGGATCCGATCCATCAAAGGATTCCGATTCCAGAAAATGTCATTTGGAGGCTCAAGATTTAGGAGTAAACTCAAACAGCCGCTACAGATTTACATCTTTTCTGGTGCGAATGCGAAGTGTCTCTACATGTTCCCACGTATTACTACAGGGACATTTTGGTAATTTTATAGTTTTTTTTCTTTTTCTTTTCCCCCCCCTTGGGGAGGGTTTCACTCTTGCCTTATAAGATTGACTTTCATTTAATTTGATTGTTTCTAACCCATACTAAATGATATATGTTAAGGACCATAACATATAACTTGTCTGAAACGGAGTTGATGCTATGTTGCAGGATAAATCAATTCAAAGAAACAAGAATTTAAAAATTTTAAAACAAGGAAAACTTAGAAAATTATATTCATTCGTTATTTTGGAATAAAAAATTTCAGAACATTTGCTGGAGGAAAGTTTAGAAAAAACATAAACATCTACCAAATGAACATTTATTTTTTTTGTTTTTTTTGAACATCACAACAACTTTTGGTGGACCTATGTCCTAGTTATATGGAGCGACTCCATAAAACCAAAATCACTGCCCCAAAGATAATTAAAAATTGATTACTTATATATTTAATGACCTAAAAAAATATTTCTGACTGGCTCCCAGTAGAATGTGACACAGTTTAATCTAATATGATCTGTATAAGATCCAATGTAGAAAAGCAGAATTTCAAAAACTCACAGACAAGCGTGTTAGGATATCTAATTAGCACAGGGTCATATTTGAGATTGTGATGAAAAATGTGGGCCTAGAATGAAAAGCTTCCTGAAAAGGAAAGGAAAAGATTGACGGAAGAGAGAGAAAGAAGGGGTTGCCGATAAAATGGGAATATATTTAACAAAATTTGGGGACAAGAAGTCCCCTAAATACAAAAGCAATCTGCAAAAAACACACTGCAAAAACACACACAGGAAAAGAAAATATACAATACAATGCACAAAGAAAGAAGGGGTTGAAAGGAAGGCCTAATAAGAGAGATGATAATCATCACAGCCTGCTTTTTCTCTCTCTCTCTCGTTACTGCCGACTGGCGCACTGGTCTGCTGGAGCTAGCGGACCCCACCACTTCGCGCTTTTAAAAGATCCATCCCTCGCTATGTGTCTCTCTATCTCGATCTATGAATTGAAGGAGAGGGGGTGGCGGGGAGAGAGAGATCCACCGCATCAGTCCTCTTCAGCCTGGGATGGTAATTGGTATCATTATCAAGCAGAAAAGGAGGGTAGAAGAGAGGAAGAAAAAGGTTAGAGAGGGAGTCAGACGGATAGAAGGTTAGAGAGTGAAACAAGAGAAGGGGTGGGGGAGAGGGAAGCGGTGCGGGAGGCCAGGTCTTAGAGAGAGAGAAGAAGGTTAGGGGGAGGGGAAGAGAAGAGAAGAAAGCGAAAAAGTGAAGCCAGAGAAGGCGGGGAGAGATGGATGAGAAGGACCAAACGGAGGGAGAGAGAGAAGGAGAGGCTACCTAAGCCAGACAAAAGGAGAAAGAGTGATCCTATCTATTCATTGTGAGAGGGGGACTGGGGACCCCGCCAAAAGGTGGCCAGCAAGAAACGCCATGACCATCCCCATCAGCTTCCCCTCACCCCTCTGAAAGCGGAGGGTAGAAGCTTCAAGAACAGGGAAAGCCGGAAAGCAGGTTTGTTGGGGAGGAAGATTTTTTTACCTTTCTCTCATGGGGAGCCCGTCGGAAGATCTTCTGAAGAAAATCCAGGAACTTGAAGTTGGGCAGGCTCAGTTGAAGCATGAGATGTCCAAATTGATTGTCAACAAGGAAGGCACCTCAGTGCGCCCTCATCCTCAACATCCTCATCACCAATCCCACCAAAGATCCCAATCGGTTTCGCCGAAGAGGTCGAGGCTCTCGAACTTGAGCCGCAAGGGAATCGACGATTTACGGCAACATAAGGGCTCGTCTTCGCTTCGCCATTCGTCGCCGCTGAGCCGAAGCGTTGACAACTCTTCCTCCGGACGCAAACTCGAGTATCGGGCAGCCATCAACTTCACGGATAAGCAGTGGCTTAACATTTTGCAGTCCATGGGTCAGTCTGTTCACGTGCTCGACCTCAACGGCCGGATAATTTACTGGTTAGGACTTTCAATTTGCAGTTTCTATTACGCCTTCGAATTTCTTGATCCTCTTTGTTGGGGTTTTGGTTCTTTTGAAACCGACTTATCGTCGAATTGATTTGGAGTGTTGACGTGCAACTGGTTTCTGTGTGGCCTTTAGTGGAATTTTATCATGACTATTAATTGGGTGTCTCATTTTGTTGAACTAATGAAGGTTCTTGATGCAACCATATGCATTTAATGCATCTTGATTTTACTGGATCAGCAGCGTTTGGTTTGTCACGTCTGTGACCAGCAATGGTTCTTTGGTTGAATATATTAGACCTTAAGAGGCGGCTGTTCTGCTGCTTCTCATTTATTGAATCTAATTTATTGAAATTTTGGGCACATAGCTTTCGGTTACAGTGTAGAGCATTTCGGATTATTGAAATTTAGCTTTGAATTTTTTCCTGAAAGAACTGCAAGTTCTAAAATTCTATGCCAATTCCTTTTTTGCTGATTAGAGTCTTGTTGCAAATGTTCTCATAGGTATTTTTCATGTAAAAACTACATGGGAGTGAAAGGCTGATTGCTCTTCAAAGGGAAAGGTTGCCATATTGAAGTTTGCATTCACTGCTTCCTAGTTTGCTCTTAGCAGGTTGTTCTGTAATTCATGTACCTGAAGTCTCTGCCTAATATAGATCAAATGACGTCTCCTCCTGACTGGCCTACAACATGTAGAATAAAGATGATGATACTTGCGAATGCAATTTATCTCGTTTTCTGAAGGCTCATTCGGAAATGCCTGCCGGAAATCCTAAGCGACCATGTGGAGATGCTGATGCATATCATCAATAGTTTGTAAATAGTGCAAGACCGTTGCATATGCTAGATGTCTAATAGGTGAATCTCTTGACATGTTTGACAAAAAGGGGGATTTGAAGATATTTTTTGTATCATAAACATGATTTTTTTTCTCTGCTCCTGTCCTGTTTAATGTTTGATCTTTTTTTACTTCATGTTTTTGCAAACAGCAAAGTATGGCTGTGAGGATCAATTTTTTGGCTTTGAAATGATGATTTTCCTAAAAAGGAAGTTTCTGGGATTCTCAATGCCTGAAACATTGTCTTGCCAGGATATAGGCATGATCAGTGTATATGACTGTTTGATATTGTTAAAATTAGGTGGATGTATGAAAAATACTGATAGAAAATGTGCAGCTCACTGTGAAACTGTCTTATGCATATAAAAAGGTAATTTCTGTCGATGATTCCGTGGGTTTTGAAATATGAACAATGACAGCTGATAGCCTTTTAGTTTGCTTGAGATAGGAGATCCATAGGTTGATTGATGGTCCTCTCTGTCACCTGTTGGAATGCTGGTTAGGCACATCTATGCCGAACCTTTGCATTGACCAGATAACATGCACATTTTTCTGTCTTTATCTTGTATATGTTGCTGGATGATTTATTTTGGTCTTCATTTTGTTGCTGTTGTAGGAACCGAACTGCAGAAAGGGTGTATGGCTATTCTGCATCAGAAGCACTTGGTCAAGATGCTGTGAAGCTACTTGTCGATGCCCGTGATATTGATATTGCAGAACGCATAGTTAGCCCGATAAAAATGGGTAGAAGCTGGTCTGGCCAGTTTCCAGTAAAAAAGAAGTCAGGGGAGCGGTTTTCAGCTATTGCTTCAGATACTCCACTATATGATGATGATGGTAGATTAATTGGGATAATTTGTGTCTCGAATGATGTCCGTCCTTTTCAGGAGAATACAGTTGCACTGGATGGTTTTGGCCCTTCAACATTAGATTCTGGTCACAGTTCTAGAACCATTTTTGCTAGCAGATCTGTTGGTGATTCTCAGCAACCGCTTCAAGCTGCAATTGCATCCAAAATTTCAAATTTGGTGAGTGCAATATGCGATATGCTTTTTGTCTATTGCTGCCTGAGCCTGTAAATGCTTGAGTATATGGAACTGAGCTTGTTATTAGGCTTTGCTTGTATGTAACATCCCAAGAAATATGTTCTCCAACATGCAAAGAAAATTTTGAGATTCTCATTTTTGATCTATTGGTGCAGGCTTCAAAGGTGACAAACAAAGTCCGTTCACATATACGAGTGAATGAGAACACCACTGAACGAGAAAGTGGGTTTTTCAATGCCCATTCATCTGATGTTGGTTGCTCTGAGATGTCCTTGCCTGCTGACCAAAGAGAAGATGCAACATCTAGTGGAGCCAGTACACCGAGAGGTGATGTACCACAATCACATTTTAGCATGCATAGTCCTGCTAATTCAGGGGAAAGGTCTCCTGGAAAAGGACACAGAGATTCTCACGAGGAAGGGGATGGAAAAAGTGGCATTCACAAAATTTTAACTTCAAAGGCAGAGGCTTGGATTTCAAAGAAGGGAATATCATGGCCTTGGAAAGGGAATGAACATTTTGGAGTGGACTCAAGATCTCGCTTAACTTGCCCGCATCCGAATACCGACCAGGATAGTGACCAGAAGGCCTGTGAAACTTGTGTTGCCCCTGAAAATCAAGCACCTGACAACAATCAACAGACCAACAATGAGCCCACAGGATCCTGGTCTTCGGCAAATGTGAACAGCACAAGTAGTGCGAGCAGCAGTGGGAGTACAAGTAGCAGTGCTATACAAAAGTTGGACTTGGAAACTGACTGCTTAGATTATGAGATTCTGTGGGAAGATTTAATAATTGGGGAACAGATTGGACAAGGTAGAAAAACTTGGTAGCTGCAAAGGCAACATTTTTACTTTTATGCTGTGTGTGGGATGTAGTTATTACAAATCCTTGCTTGCCCATGCTTTGATATGTTTCCTTATTTTTAATTTTGTGAATACAATTACACTTCAAGTTTCTAAATATTACATCAGGATAGGAAATTTTTAGTTTAGATGAAACTGAACTGAAGTTCGATGTCGGGTGATATTCATTTTGGGCCTACTAAGTAGTCTTTCACTTTCTCGTAGGCCATTTTTTCCAAGATTTTCAATTTTTTTTCTCTTTATTTGATTCCATTCTGTCTTCTAATGTGGCCTAGCAGTTTTTTGAATTTTTTTTGAAGTGACTAATGATTATTTCATTTGAATGTCCATGTATGTAAATGTTTGATAACAATGGAAATTGAAGAAAAGATTCTGTTCAGTAAAGGATGACAGTGTAATTGTCATGTTATTTTTGCCTTTCTAATTTTTTCATGTTATTTTTGCCTTTCTAATTTTTGCACAAGCGAGTATTCCATCTTGATATATATATATACATATATATATAAAATTTATGTTTAAAACTTCATTGAAATGGGCAATGCCTGTATTCAAGTGTAAAACTTGTGCTAGTACCAGAAAGTTGTAGCATTCTATTCATAGACAACTGCCTTCATTTTAACATGCAATCTTTGTAATTTGTTGAATGTCAGGTTCTTGTGGAAGCGTCTATCATGCTCTCTGGTATGGCTCGGTAAGTTATTGCTTTGTTGTCTATTTGGATGACTTAGAGAGCTTGTTGCATTGTCTAGTCTATTGGACAACTTAGAGGGCTTTCTTCTGAGTATGGCAATGTTAAGTGAATGCTCCCGTGCTTTTCTGTCCCAAATCTGAAATCTAAGTTTCTTGTTACAACATAGGAAGATTATGATTTAAACGCTGTGCATCTTTGAACTTCTCATTTAGTCATGAAACCAGCTATCCTTCAATTACAGGATGTGGCAGTTAAGGTTTTTGCCAAGCAGGAGTACTCCGAGGAAGTCATAGAGTCCTTCAGGCAAGAGGTATTTAAACTGAAAGTAACTTTCTTTGAGAAGCCTTGGTTTAGCATGACCCGACTTGTGTTTTACTTTACCATCTACACTTTTCTTGGAGCTAGGCAAGGTTCTCTGGTTCCTTCAAATATTTCTATATGTTTTCCTGCTTTCCTTTTTGCTTGTCGTTGGCGATTATGTCAATGCTAAACTTCTAATATGGTAAAAATGAAGCAGGCAATGGTGTACTGTTCACTACATTTCTTCACTGTTCTTTGTTTTTTAGAGACTAAGTATAATATGATTGTTTGTGTCATACGCTCATTGTTGGATTCTGCATGCTTGTAGGAAATTCTATCATACTTGTAACCTCCTACAGATCAATGTGAAGTCAAAATTTGGATTTAATGCACAAATATATTTTAATAATAGCACCAATATTAAGAATAAACAAGAGAATGTTATTAAGTATTTTGCAAAATGTTTCCTTTGGGCATTGCATGGGAGCTTGTTTTGATAGCCCTTGGAATTGAAAGAAAATGGATATTTTGTCTGTTCAAGAGAATCGTTTGTCATTGATTTTCAATAATCAGTTGCTAATAATATATGCCTGTTTTGATGTTAGTATATGTTTTGCCATTCAATGTTCATTCAGATGTGATGATCAAGTGAGGAAAATAGATCGTGCCCCATTCTTTGAATATTTTTAGTTCTGCATTATATTAAAGGGTTTCATTCTTTCAATTCCTGAAGGTGTCTCTGATGAAGAGGTTGCGTCATCCAAATGTCCTACTTTTTATGGGAGCAGTGACTTCTCCTGAGCGCCTTTGCATTGTCACTGAGTTCTTGCCACGGTATATTCTTGATTTCTTTTCTTCCGGTGCATGCTTCAATACTAAGAGTTTCATTTTGCTATGAGTCCTTTCCAGTTTCCTCCTTCCCTTCCAGATTGTTCTTCCCCTGATCTTTTTTTTTTTTGGTGGAGTTACTGGATAACTTATATACATCATGCATTACCAGTTATAGGCCCATGTCATTGTTATCTTATTTTTAAGTTTTCATTATCCATTTGTCTAAGTTAACACATTTTTACATGCAAAAGCAGGTTGAATGATTGTAGCCTCCTTGTAGTTAACCCTTGTTCATTTTCATCAAAGTTCTTTTTACTGGAAGAGTACTATTAAAAATTTAAATAATATTTTGAAGCAACTTGGACTTCCTTAGAGAGAAGCTCTCTTGATTCAAGTTTCCATCTTGAGAGGACAACTAATGCTGAATACAACGTCATTTTTGCATGCAAATAATTATATTAGGAATAAATTTTCAGGCCTTTTTATTCGTTAAAATAAGTCAAGTTTCTCTGCTTTGACTTGCATTTTTTGAATGTAGTGGAAGCTTATTTCGCTTGCTTCAGAGGAACACTGCAAAGTTGGATTGGAGGCGGAGAATTCATATGGCAATGGATATTGTGAGTAACTTTTTCACCATTTTTTATGCATCCACTACCTATCTGGGTAATTTATGTGGTGACTGCCCTTACATGTTGTATATGTATTGTCCTGGCTGTGTTATAATAGTGAATTTTTAGTTGGATAGCTAATGTCCATGGACAATGCAGAACTAAACTTACAGACTTGGATTGTGAATAGAAGTTTGGTTCCATAGCACCTGTGACCCTTTTTGGATTTCATAAAAGGAATCAAGCTATATATATTTTACCCTATAATATGATAGGCTGAGTGCCCCTTTCTCACATAGCTGGCCCTTAGTGCATTTTTGTTGAAAAAAAAAAGGAAAAATCTAAACAGATGTCTTAGTGCGTTTCTGTTGGAAAAGATTTTGATATTACACACTTTTATGATTATGTTTAATGGAGTAGGAACATCATAAAGCAATTGTTTACTGAAATTGATGAAGGAAATTGAACATACTGCCAGCAAATTAGTAGATGCTGTATCTTTTTTCTTTCCTAAATGATCTTAGCTAAAAACTGCTGTAATGATGTAATCCTTTCCTAAATGGTCTTAACTAAAAACTGCTGTAGGTTTTGTTTTTATGATGTAAGCCTGCTGGAGATAGGTTCACTACATTGTCATAAGTGTCATTTTAGACATTTGTTGGGTTTCCATTATCAGTTATTTTTTCAAGTTGTTTTTCTTGGATTTTTTTTAATAATTTTGAAAAAATCATTTTTAAAAATGAAAGTAAATAAATGGAAAACAAAAAAAATTGAAGATGATAATATAAATGAAGTTAAATGAACATAGATTTTAAACTAGTAATTAACAAATAACAATCTCAATGTAGCAAATATTTTCTTTCCTTCTTCCTCTTTCTTCCACCTCTATTTTTCTTCTTTCCTTCTTTCTCTCCACTTCTCAGTCGCAGTCAGCAGAGGAACTTCACATCAATGAAGGGGAATCATGGTTGAAGTCAGTTCTTCTGCCAATGCAAAGCTCAGCTGCTCCAGTCCTTAGTAGGATGCTCTTTTCCAAAGGAAACCAAATCTTTGTTCTCAAATTCTCATCCGTACCTTCTGTCATTTCCCCTTTTTGGCCATTAAAAGGATTTTCGGATCTAGTTTTACCCCTATGTTCTAGTTGGCTTCTAAAGGGATTTACTGCATATCCCTTCTAAACAACAATAGGAGAACGCGTCACAGAAAGTTCTATAATATGCCAACATGTGTGGCTTCTAAATAACAGATGGATTGGTACCAGAGAACATGCAGTATTGTTGTAATGAAAAATCCTCAAATCAAAACCTTGCAAGCACATGGTTCACAAGAACCATCTAGTCAGAATGGACTAGAATAGTTAAGCACTCGTGATAAAGGACTTAACAAAGGCACACCAGCACTCACTTGAGACATTCAAGATGAATGAAACAGCAGTTAAATAACGGCACAACTCACAGGAACATCCATAAAACAGATTACAATAGATGGAAGAAATATATATATATGTAGAATAGGGAGAAAATTGGACCAAAAAATTGAGTATACATGGTCATGGGCCCATGGCATATATAATTATATATACAAATTACAAACACATATTCTAGCAAATATCTTTATAAATTGAAAATGGCGTTATTTTCAAAATACTGCAATTTCTTTCATGGTTTTATCATTTTCCTTATTTTTATGTTTTTAGCATGACATACTGGGAATGGCGATATTTGCGACAATTATCCATTGTAGACTTTGTTTTTTTCCATTGCTCATTTTCTGCAAGCATCTTAGCTAGCTAAAGATAGGTTGTTGCTGCATTTCTTGGGCGACAAAAAATGGGTACAAATGAGCCCAAAAGGGTCTTGAGTAACAACACGATAGCCGATAGGTGATAGATATTGATATGCTAGTTGTGATTTGGTTGAGATCATTTTCTTAGTCAAAGAATGATATACATGATTTCCTGGCTTCCTTTTTCTCTGTGAAGTGTAAAATCTACCAGACCAGAGTACATGAGCTAGATTTCGACTGAGATGTTACAATTGGTATCAGAATCTAAAATCCAACAGTTGGGCCTGGGGTTCATGCACACAGGCATGTGCTTTAAAGGGGGTGGATTGTAATGTGCCATGTGCATCATGAAACTTGAGAATAGATCCATCTTTAAACCTCAGGGGGTTATGTACCTGCTTGCCATTCTATTTGTTGTCCTTTTATGTAGCCTTTTGGGTTACAAAAATAGACATAGACACAGTACATTGAAAAGAAGGCAGGAATGTGTAACCCTAGCAAGTCAATTGATATCATTCGCCTATCATATATATATATATATATATATATTCACATACACATAATGTTAAGGTGCTTTGATGAAAGGACCAGATTAGGCAAAGCACAGTGTTGGTGGTGGTTGCCTCCTATGTCATGTAGATGAAAAGAAAGAGATATATGTTTCTGATAATAATTTTCTCTTCAATGGTGAGCTCTGTTGGCAGTGTTTGTCTAGCTGTTTCATCTACAAAACATTATCTCTCATCTGCCTATTGAAGAGGCCAGTGGAGAAGTGTTCCTTCTGCCCTTTTAGGGGAACCTCAAAACGAGGCTGCTTCGGAAATTAATACTGCCTCCTGTGCTTTCCATTTATGTTACCACTCTCTAATTGCATCTTATTTTTTTACTCTTGTGCAGGCACGGGGTATGAACTATCTTCATCATTGCAACCCACCCATCATTCATCGGGATTTAAAGTCATCAAACTTGTTGGTTGACAGGAACTGGACTGTGAAGGTGTGTTATTTCAAAATTGTTCACAATTTGCATAAGGTTTATGATTATTCCGTTCAACAGGTTGGGGATTTTGGTTTATCACGTCTAAAACATGAGACGTACTTGACAACAAAGAGTGGTAAAGGAACGGTAATGCATATTCACTTCTGCTTTTCTAGTATTTGTCATCATGAGTACTAATCTTCCTCAGTCACCACCTCCTTTAACATAACTTTTTTTTGCCATATGCAGCCACAGTGGATGGCTCCAGAGGTTCTTCGTAATGAGCCGTCTGATGAGAAGTAGGTCCTACTTTTTTATTATAGTCTCAAATTCTGTTAAGAATGACATTTACCTTGTATACTTACAGTAAACTTTCTCTTGGCTGTTTAGGGCTGATGTCTACAGTTATGGGGTAATATTGTGGGAACTAGTCACGGAGAAGATACCTTGGGATAACCTAAACTCAATGCAGGTATATTACTTATGAGGGTAACTTGCTATATTACTTATGAGGGTAACTTGCTAAGCCAGTTGCTTATTGATGTCCTGACTGGAATTCAGAACCATGATTGTTGGAAAACACATTCTAGATATTGATTGTTTGTACTTGTTGAAGCTAGAAAATGATGAATATGGACATATCGTATTCGTAATCTGGGAAGAACGTTTTTCAGCATCAACCCTGCAGAAGAACTATAATCTGCACTCTCACAAACTAATAATGTCTGTTTTCAGCTATTGAAAAGGGCTGCTCTGGAAGTTTTTTCATCTTTCTAGTTGACTTAGTGCTGAAACTGGATGCACTGTTATCATGTAGCCTGATGTTGCAAATTGCTTTTCCATGCTCTGAAGAGTTAGTTTTACGGGTGTACTGACTGCATGAGAAAATTCTTTAGGAAGTACACACTTTATGTTTTATGTCAGACTTCTCTTGTCGCACTCTATGATAAGTAGTATGGGCAGGAGTTTACCAATTTCTTACCTGCCTAGCTCCATGTTATGGAATGCAAGCAGATATTCTCTTTTAAATTCTTTGTTTGCAAAGAGCCATTCTTGCTCTATTTGTATGATCAAGAAAGCACCTCTTTAGGTTTTGTTTCCTTGTCCGCCATTGTATGCATCCCTATCTTTTCGAAGTTCATGGTTCCAAGCATTTTTTTCATGAAAAGGAACCTTACTGGTGTACTTATGATGGTTGCTTTGGTGACAATTTGACCTCTTTGAGTTGCATTAATCACAAAAAAATATTGTATTGTTTTGGAGAAAGTTGAACAACATTTCTCACTTGCTGAGAGCCTGAAAGTTGAGCAGGTTGAACTGCAGTGATTGATCCTGGATCCCTGCTGGGCAGTTTGTGTCATTCACAGCGGGGATGAAATCTTTCAGTGGTGAAATCTGAATAGATAATGATGATGGGGATGACTGTTGCAGCGGAGAAGAAAGAAGAGCGAGAGAGGCAGCCGTGCGAGAGAGAGCAAAACCAATTTTTCATTACGATAACCCTAATCTCTCTTATAAAGGAGATTAGGGCAGAAACAGGATTTACAAAATAACTCATTACGAAATAAAGAAAATATTAAAGAGTGTTATAACTCTTTAATATTGCTAAGAACCCCCTAAAACATAAAGCTTTTCTTTTTCAACACTCCCT